>QQSS02181097.1:0-14273 GCA_003687565.2 Craspedacusta sowerbii
ATAGATAGATAGATAGATAGATAGATAGATAGATAGATAGATAGATAGATAGATAGATAGATAGATAGATAGATTCATTCTTCCGAACGCTCAAGGAAGTTCAAAATCTTTCAGAATAAAACCAACTTGTTTCAATTTTAAAGACATGTTTCGGTATCGCTTACTATTTTCCCCTATCATTGAACCGCATTACAGGAAACGTTTTATAAGAATGAGGCGTAGGCACAACAATTGTTCCAATATTGAACGTTTTGGAAGAGGGCATAAAGCGATAAACGTAGAAGCACAGGGGGAATAAACTAAATTGACAGTTGGCACCTTACTAACAACGCTTGACACTTGATAGTTCACAAAACAAATATTGTACGTGGCAGCATCACGCTCGGTACAAGGAAGAAAGCAAGCGAAACGAGAGAAAGAAAGAAATGGAAAGTATGAAGATAGAGTCCAAATAGCGAGATATAGCGTTACGTGATTAACTTGAGTGTTAAATGATGGCTTGAGTCATTAGATATACATGACCTCTTTCAATTTCCTCTTGATTTCAGTACGCTCATCATCAAAAGCGGAGAAGCACCAGTTAAAGCACACGAGCTTGCAATGACTATCCTGCAAGTTCTTCCACACATGGAAGTTTTTGTGCTTAACTAGGTGCTCCTCGAGCCGAGTTGGGAATAGCCTGGAGGTCTCTCCAATGTAAACGACATTGCAGCCTGCACAAAAAAAGTATACACGACCCTAGAGCTAGAGCACTTACGCAAGCAGTCTTAAAGTCAAAACCACTATTAAAAGAAGCAAGTATAAATACGTCAGTTACCTTACAATAAGCATTTATTATACTACAAACGTTTTGGTTAGTTACTTTGGTAACGTAACGCAGGTATGGGGGTTTGAAATAGCGTGCTTGACACGTAATTTTAACCTTTGGGAAGTTGTTTTTGTGGATTAAGGTTAGTGTGCAAATATGAGTTGCTGCATCTTCTTGCGACGAAACTCACGAAACTGTTTCTTAATGAGAATATTAGTAGCCTTCGTTTTATCCGTATGAAATCCACGCCGTGAGTTTTCAATTTTGAAACAAGTGAGAAAACCTTGGTAAGCAGTACGATCAAGAAGTACACCTAAAATTGGCATCTTGGCTTCTGTTTCATACTCTAAAGTAAACTTGGCACTTGGTTGTCGTGAGTTTAGATTAGATACAAACCTGCGGTGAAAGGTTGGTTTCGACAGCTTATAGTTATTCAAATGGCTAGCCTTGCGTACGTTTCGTCCCGGCCAAGGGACTCGTCAGAGACCTTTGGTTGGAGACTTATCTGACAAGCTACGGCCTGGAGTACCATTAGAATCTCGAAACCTATGGAGACCTCGAATGCACTTATGCACGAGAACATAAGCTCTCAAGTGAACAATTGCACGAGATCATCACAGCCGATAGCCTTCGGGGAGAGCCATACCTAAAGTGTCAATATGTACATCTGGGCTTGAAAGTGATTAAATTTTTGTGTGTTAAGGGTTTATAATTATCTGCTTGTATTACTAACATTGGGGAATATATATTGGAAATAAAATAAAATAAATAAATAGAATAAAATAAATTTCAACTAAGATATGATGACAGTCTTCTCACTGCGATGGCGGTGCGATGCTCAGAGCGAGATGACTGAAGGCTGCAGCAGGAGACAGTCAGTATTTTTCATAGTTCTCGGACGGTTGCCGAATATGGATCGCTCCACCGCCAGTAATCAAGTTTCAGTGCGGGTTAATGAGTTTCTAACCATAAAAACCTGCCTGCACTTAATGTAGCAGTAGAATTTATCAGTCTATCAGATTTCATGCGTTTTTTTCTATCTGATTTTCGCTGCTTCTAGCATGAACTAGTACGTAGGAGTATCTCTGCAACTCTCTGAATGTCCGATTTCATATGTATCTTCCTACCATTTATTAATTCTCCCCCGCACTCCGATTTTAAAGAGTTCAGGCTTAATATTTATATAGGTTTTGCCTGCAGTCAAAATTCCAGTAAATTTTTTTCTTTCTAAATTGTATCAACGTTATTTTGCACTGTTGACAGATGCAATACTTCCATATGACCTTTGGCGTAAGGGTTGCTGAGATCCTTTTGTTCCTAGTTAACCTTATCTTGTAGCTTGGCGATCGGGTAAATGTTGTGCGCACGGCAAGATTATAAATAGTCCACGATTGACAAGAATAACGATTCGAAGGTGGAAAGTAAACACTTCTGCCTGACATCAGGAAATGCTTTTCTGCTTGCAATATGCTCGAAGTTCACCCAACCTTCAATCTTCATTTAGGAGTGTATCACCGGCAATCGCATAAACATCTGAGCTAGCTATAAACATAGGTGTTCCGGACAGGTATTGAGAATAGACATTTAGTCGTAAGGAACCATTCTCCGTTCTCCTTGCTGTTTGGGCAGAACTCTAGGTTCAAAATCTCGAGGTCATAGCCTTGAAACCGGAATCAAAACTGCAAGGGCAAAGACTTACTGTACCTTTCGGTCAGTAATTCATCGCTTTGATAAAAATAAACAATATGCGCTCAGCTATTCTTGAAAATGGAGCCACGACGTTGAAACTGGACAAGCTTGAACAAGTACCGATAACGAAAGCAGCTTAATGGACACGAATAGGTTAGCCGCCATTTCGAAACCGGACATGCCTGTACCAGAGATGGCAACGAAAGTAACGTAGACGACAGCAATAGATCAAATGCCATCTAGAAGCAGGAAAAACCTGCTTATCGCTGACGATTGTGAAAGTATTTCGTCTTGGACATAAATATATTGTTGTCCATTGTCCATTCTTGGTCTTGACCTATTAGAATTCTCGCTTGATAGAAACCAGGAAGAGAATTTGCTGCCACCTTATAAAATAGTCGCTTCTTCCTTCGTCGAATCATTGTGGCCTTGGATCTGTTGGAAGCTGTGCAGGTAAACTTACTACCCTTCATAGTTTGATTATGTTTCCTGAATGTCATGTTGCTCTAGGGTAGTCCCATATTACTCGCTCAATTTTTCTGATTCTTTTTCGTTTTTTTTTTCTTATGTAAAGCTTGCTTTTGCATCAGCTACGCAGAAGACACTATCTGTGCCCCCAAAGCATGTTGTATGATTTTTGCGAAATGGAAATTATAATTTGAATAAATCTTCGTTTTTTAAGCTCGGCGTCGAACCTGCTATGTGAATCTTAGTTTGTCAAATTCAACTTACAATAAACGTCAAAAATTTATTGGGAAGGTTAATTGTGGTAAGAAGTTGAAAAAAAGCACATATCGGAGCATTATTTGTCCTTCGTTCTTTCGCCAATCTTAAAAACCTGCGAAAATTTCACTAATCTTTCCTGGGCTCGGTCCAAATGTTTATTTACTTACTTCTGTTTACATGTAGGCAATACCAAAATAGACAAACAAAATGGCGCCAAAGACATTGTTGCTGACGCTGCTTGTCGTCTGCTGCGTAGCCTCGATTTCGTGCAGCTGTTGGAGCGATTGGAGCCGCTGCACCCAATGGAGTAGCTCTGCCACGGGCATCCTGTGGAAGAGTTGCAACGACCGATGCAAAGAGCTTGGCAGAAGCGGTGGAAGCTGTGTCAACGTCCCTGCCACCTGCTGGGCCAACAAGGGAAAGATGATCCTGCAATGTCGTTGCTACTAAGAACTGCAGCGGTCGCACAAAGCATCATCGATTATTGCCTTAATAAATAAATAATCAAATATGGCAATCATAAAAACTCTTAATGCCATGATTATTACTGATTGGCTGAATTCTGAAACGTTATTTGGCTTGAGATAGCTAGTAAGATTGAGATTACAATAAATTGTGATGAAATAATTTGAAATTTTTCCTTTGCTAATAAACCCTTTTTTTAACGTTCTTTAAATAAAATGAGCATAACGTTGAGGCATGCGAGAAAAGGAGATATACTTGGGATTTGCTTTTAGTATGAACTTATCCAGTTGTACTTTAAAATAATCTTATATTATATTAAATTTTGCATTCTTCTCACCATCTTATGCAGCGAAACTGCAGACAAAATTTATATTTATCCAAGCGCAAAAGCACTTGGTCTTAAGCAGTTTGGACTGACCCAGAAATTATTCAGAAACTTGAACACCGCATTTGTGAGCACGGAAAACTTTGAACAAACATGAATTTTTTCTCCCGTGTCGAACGATGCTTAGGCGTAAGGGTAAACGGAAATCTGGTTTATGCAGTTCTCATGTCATATCGGGGTTTTTATTGGAGAGATGTCTCATGCCACCTCGCTTAGATTAGACGTAACAATGCGTTGTCATCGGGAAATGACGCAAGAAACCGTGCCTTTCAAGGCTGCAACGTTCAGTTTTGTTAGCTTTGTCAGGACATTACAAGGATAAAAATGAACCATCGTCAAGTGAACCTAAATTTATGCCGTTTACTCGCAATGAAGTCGTGCAGAGTTTCTGAGGCTTACCTTGTTTTTGCTTTGAAAAACGAACCACAATGAAAATACATCTCTACTCCATTCACTGCAGCGTATTGACAACAATTGTCAGAAGATCGACCTAGGTCTGATGACAACAATGATGTCAAGTATTATATTTAGTATTAGTCCATCTTCTCTTCCTATCAACTCCAGTAAATCGGTCAAAATTGGGAATCGGCCTCAGTTGCGGTGTGAATTTTTTTTTAAGATGTGGCCTAAAATTGGGCATCACAGTTGACAGAGCAATCGAGAAGCAAAGATTAGAGCTTCCAATTTAAAAGACGGCGTTTATGCGCCGGTGTTACTAATTCATGAATAATGATCTTCGTCTACTCAATTTGAATAATCATTTAATTAATACAGCATCTAATTAATTCCGTTTTTTTAAGCATGCTCTGTCAATGCTTCAGACAGAGCACCATAACTCTTATTGACCTGCTGGGCGTCACCGTGAAAGTCAAAACTTCTAAGCTCTCACGTCTGACTTTGATCTGATAGATATCATCATTTGTATGATATCATCTTCCGATGGAAGCAGAAGAGTTTCAATAATAGCACAGCAGCTTCCGAGGGTGCAGATGCTAGAAAGTCTTCAACGCTCCATGCCATCTGAAGATGTGCAGTTACCGAGCAGAACTGAATTTCTTTAAACTTTTTATCTCTAATGCTTACAGAGCTCAATCCATCACGCGCTTATTACTGACCGGATGTTCGAGGGATTCAAACTACTTTGATAACTGCCCTATGGCAGCAGTCTTTAGGGATGTTTGGCATTGCAACAGTGATACTATTTGCAATATGAAAATTTGTTCTCTTTGGCTGACATTGAGAGAAACTGAATCCATGAATTTTCACGAAGCAGTGGAGAAACGCGTTCAGTGGAAGGATCGTACAAATCGAGATTTTTTCAAGGCTTGTGCCGAGGCGCCTGTTATCCAAATATTTGCCAGTGTTCAGTCACGAAAATCTGAAAATGTGATAACAGTGTTTGTATCTTTACTTACCTATTAAAAAAGACCTTTTTTTTTTCATTATCTATGCTGTCTAAATGTTTGTGAAAAATTTCATTTTCTGATCAACCACAACATCGATCTAGAACAAAGTTGGTTGCCTCCACCTTGCCTGGTTGTCTCCACCTTGCCTTGTTGCCGCCACTTTGCCTGGTTGCCTCAACTTTGCCTGGTTGCCTCCAGTTTGCCTGGTTGCCTCCACCTTGCCTGGTTGCCTGTACCTTGCCTGGTTGCCTCCACCTTGCCATTTTGCCTCCAACTTGCCTGGTTGCCTCCAACTTGCCTGGTTGTCTCTAGTTTGCCTGGTTGCCTCCACCTTGCCTGGTTGCCTGTACCTTGCCTGGTTGCTTCCAACTTGCCTGGTTGCATCCGCCTTGCCTGGTTGCTTCCAACTTGCCTGGTTGCGTCCGCCTTGCCTGGTTGCTTCCACCTTGCCTGGTTGCTTCTAACCTGCCTGGTTTCCACCACCCTGCGGTTTCCATGCACGGCTGTGATGACCCCCGCATATAAGGAAAGCGCCTAGCGTTATGGGAGTAGAGGCTGCTGGCTGCATAGAAAGAACCGTCGGGATGAATCAGGCTCGGTGGCATAGCCTGCACATTGCCTAATACACCTTGTTGGCCTAGAAGTGATCCTGAAGTTATTCAGAGGAGATTTGTTTTGATTAGCACATATACGACGTGTGAGATTTTTTAATGTTTATGTTTTTATTTTTATTCTCAACTTATCCTCATAAAACATGGGTGCCACTGGTTGAGAGGTGCTTCTTGGCTTCTTTGGTGAGTTTCTTTGATGGCAAGATGGCGGCCAGTGAGGAGTTAGAACCAGACCGCTTATTCGCGTGCATCGTTATAAATAGTCGCATGTTGCAAGATTATTTCATTTAACAGCTTAAAGAAATTCAATGCCGATCGCTATCTGAAACCTATATGGTTTATTAAGGTTTCCGATTTTATCAAGGGACACGCTACATAATGCCAAAGGTAATCTTGCTCGCATCATTGGATGTATGCCGCATGGACTTGGCTCTCCCCCCGTCGCTGTGGAGAAGTGCTTTCACGAACATCCCACAAAGACGCTGTGAGGATCAACAAACCGACGCGCATAGTAGCGGTAAAAAAGAGGTCAATAGTCCTTGCCATCTTGCTGAGAAAACTAATGAAAAACTCCACGTTGTATTAAACGGCGCATGCGCAATTATCTCTATCAGAACATGCCAAAAACAATTACGTACAGATTTGAAGTGCAGAGTTGGAAGGATTCTGAATAAAGCTATACTATCTGAGACACAATGAAAAATTTCATTCGGTACTAGGTAGGAAGCTTTCGGTAGTTTCTTGTTCCTAGAAATCTTGTTAAGCAGCGTCTTTTTAGCCGTTGATATGACAATGCCAATACAGGGGTCATTTTTGTTACCGTTGAATAATTTTAAGTGCTATGCAACCTCGTTGACCTTTTCTTACACAAACAATTATGAGGTTTCATTATTTTGGCTATGAAGAGAAATTCTAACTTGTGAGAGCTGCTGTAGCAATATTTGACGGGATGATTATAGGTACCCAAACCCCCCGTGAAGCTTTACAACCCGCATCTACTCACAAGTGGATTTTAAATTCATAGCGTCATTTGTGATTACTTGTTTGTGGTCTGGTTAGAAGTATTCAAATCTAAGCCATGTTAAGGAAGCAGCAAACACTAGAGGATGAATACTATTTCCAAGTTTGCCTGAGAACAAATTTTTTTAATGAAGGACGTAGGGCCGATAGTGCCTGCAAAGAGCAAGGCAGTTTGAAAATGAAACACTTCTTCGAATCGTGCAAACGTCTCTTTGCTGTCAATGTTGCAAGAGCATAGTTTATTTGTCATAAGTGGATTTGAAGATAAATAAATTTCATGTCCCGATACTAAAATTTTTCTCAATGCCCGAAGGCGCCACGATCAAATCGAATGCTTTTTCTTGCGCTTTTACAAGTATAAGTGAAGCTAAAGATGAAAAAAAAACTAACTATATTTGACGCACTTCGGGACTAGACACTTGCAAGATGGATCCACATAAGATGGCTGCGATTTGAATCTGACGACCTCGTCATCTTGGCACGGTACGCCAAAGTTCTCAGAACAGACAGGCACGCAGACTGTCCGTCCACCACCGACACAGACACATCGTTTTCTGCAGACACGATCAGTGAAGGATTGACCGATGAAATTTAGTCGTTGGTTGTGCGAACAGGCATCTACGATATAAAAGAGAAGCTTGCTAGAAAGATAGATTAAAAGTAAGAGTGAATGAACAAAAAATTGAAATTTACTTATTTGACTACAGACATGTTACATAGCAGACAGAAGGGGTTGAATGATCACGCTAAAAATGTAAACATGTACGTCTTGCTGAGTCAAAATCTATCTTTTCATTCGTTTAAAACTCCCGAAATCTTAGGAATCTTCCTAGTTCAAGTGGTTAAGAAAGAGAGAAGCATTTTCAAAAGCGGGAGATTCGGGAGAAAACGGTCACATTTCGGTAAGAGGGGGCATGGGAATCCCGTCAAAGACGACAAGAGTCTCTCGAGGGCTTGTCTCTCCTAACCAAGGAATTCGACGAGTAGGACGACTAAAAGAGAAGAAATGCAAACATACAAAATTTTTCCTCAGTCTTTTTTATCTGGATTTGATTACCACCCTGGCCAAGAATCTATAGCCACTCAAGAACCTAGACCCACGGTCTCTGGCCCTACGCTAGTTGAATTTAAAAGCTTAATCAATCATGTTAAGAAATTCACCAGTTCCGCCATTGTCCCGACACCAGACGCCTATCTCCCTATGTGGGGCTCATCAGTGGCGGGCATCGGAACCGAACCTGGCTTGTCGGAGTGGAAAGCAGAGCACTTACCACTAGACCACGAGAGCTGAGGGAACTGGTAAGACCTGTACGACATTGTGACGTGCTGACTAACAAGTTCAGAAGCGTATTTACTAATGCAAGCACATATATTTGAAATCAGCCGCGTTAAGAAATTCACCAGTTCCTCCAGTCCCCCAACGCCATGTCTTAACTTGGCCAATTTCAAAAATATATGTGCTCGTGTGATATGAGCCTCTCTATACGGTATTCGATGCTATAAGCCACACCAAACTTTGCACTTAATCGATCAATAACAATCATTTTAGCAAATCATTTTTTGCTGAACGGGTGGTAAAATATTCTTAAAATCTTTTGGTGATTGGCAAAGTCTCGCGCAATGTTGACCATCATAGTAGGGGAAGTTCATGATTCATAAGACGACAGATTAAGTACGTTTATTTAGGAATGCGCAGGTTACCTTTTGCTGCAGTTCAGTTTTCAGTTTGCTACGTTCTACCCTTAACAAAAGGTCTAGTCTCAACCCGGTAATGACGCAAATATTTATTCATGTTCATTCAAGAAGATCGATTCTGGTAAGTAGAAAATCAGGCTAAGAGATCGGAGTAAGTCTACCCGGCATGCTTACGTATTGCAGACGTGTTAACGAAAAACCTTTGAAGAATAGCTCTGATTCGAAGCAGCATTCCCGGTTGAATTCGTAAAACCATGTATCTCATTCTAGGCGATCGCGAACACTCGCAATTTGAGTGTGTTCGTTTGCAACTTTAATTAAACTCTGACACTCCTTTACCAACATTCAAAGCAATATCAGTGCTAATTTGAAAATATGACATTGTGATGCTTATCTATACATTTAAGAGCATTTTAAAAAATTTTCCTTTAATTTTCTCTGAAGAAGTAGCCTTCATTCTTGGCTTTTCAAACTTCCTAAACAATTTGAGTACACTGTTTTGCACCCAGGCAAGCATTTTAAGACATTTTTAGTGCAATATTCGCAACTTAAGAATTTGATGGTTCTCATAAGCTGTTATAGTCAAACGGAATATGCTTTAGGAACTTCTCGCTTTCATGCATATTCTGCAGCCTAGTGAGGTCACTTTGGCGCTTTCAGCTAAACTGAAAGGAGTGACTAGTCGTGTTTTCACATACCTAGACATCCATATTCAATGTAGAGACTTCTTCCTTCACTGGAGCAAGGTGACCCATGATAATGTATTGACGGTTCTGCCGCCATTGAGCAAGTACTTTTGCCATGACATCGTTCTTGAATCAGTTTGACTAGCTGAGCCGAGTTGCCATGACACTGTGGTCTCGCTGCACCAATTCCGCATCCACTCAGCCAGATCACACCATAAAAGGCTGAGCGTACTTCGATGATTTGGTTTGGTTTACACTCTAGTTTTTTTGGTGGTCCGTTCTCGCATAATACTTCACTTTTTACTAAAAGCAAGGAAGCAGTTTGAAAATAATTCCATGCCTTCTCATTCGACACAAGGCCGCTAGCAAATGAAGCAATGGTTTGAGTCTGAATATGTCTTAGTCGGGCGCCCTTATGGATTTGCATGAGCAGATATTAAATCAGATGCATACCTGTTACATTGGTGCATGGGCACAAGAAACGAACCAAGTAGTCAGAACAAGAAGAACCCGAATCCTGCTCATAGTCCTTGCAGCTGCACCCATAGAAAAAACAGTTCAACTTTTCTGCGATCGCTTTGCCATCAACTCGTGCCACATCCACCGCCATTGGCTTTTGACAGACGTTGTAAACGTAGAGGTCAGTCGGCGTGAATACCTCATCATCGATACCCTCTGAACCGCGGTATTTATTGATCCACTTCGTCCAGCAGAGCCCACGCCCACCCTCTGTCACGAAGAAGAAGATCTCGAGTTATTTCAAGCAAGCTTTCCACAATCTACTATAATCGTCGTTAGGCTATATATCTGAAAATAGTTACAAAACAAACCGGTGCAACTTAACAAGAAGCACAACATAGTATGATATTAGTTAAATAGCTTCAAAGGATATGATTGCCCCTGGATATTCAAATTAGGACGATCCTTCTTAATACAGATGCTTTCCTTAATTTTAAGACACAAGCTGCTACTACTGTCCCTAGAGAGGATGACAAAGTCCAAAGAAGCTATAGCAGTATTACACGTCAGCATGTGATCTCAAACAGCCGTGCTGCATTGACCTTTGACCAGCTTCCCAGTAAGTGGAGAGCGGCCTTGGTGTTCAGAAAGTCTCTTACGCATGTGGCGCTTTGTTTTAACAATGTAAGTAGAATAGCATCTTCTGCAATTATCACAAGATTAAACGAATATATATATATATATATATATATATATATATATATATATATATATATATATATATATATTGTATATGTATGTGTGTATATATATATATTTATAAGTCGCGACCTCGAGTTATGCACTAGAAAGGCAAATAAAACGAGATGATGTGCAAGTGTGGTAACGACACCATCAGCGACACCAGCTTTGTCTGCGTCTGCGCATTGCGCACACCGCTAAAACATCTCCTTATCTTGACCACGTGAAGTAAGTGGCATTGTACCGAAAGAGGATTCGGTAGGCAGTCGCTAGAGATGAAAAACCTAGTATTAAAAACATAAGAATATGTATATGATATACATGTATATATTTTTTCATATATCTATATATCTACACTATACAAACAGTCACCCCTACGGATTGAATGTTTTCTTGGATTCGGAACGATTTTTGCAATGCCACGTGACATTACGTCAGCGTCTGAAGTCATTGAAGGATCGAAGTAGTAATTATATACTACAGCACAATTTACGGGAAAAACAATGGTCCTGATTGCTGCACATCAGGTAAAGCAGTAATTAGACATATTCGAAAGACCTCAGAAAACCAAATTCTTACAAAACTAACGACCCAAATCCATATGGGATCAAGGCCTTGTTGCCTATGCGAAGTACTGGTCGTCAGTCTGCGAAAAAATGCCGCGATCTATTTACAAATTTGCATTTCAATACTTTAGCAACAGTCTGTCCAACCGAAGCAACACTAACGAATGGGGTAGCGTTCCTAGCCCAAACTACCTCCATTGTCAAACACTCAAAACATTGGTCCACGTTGTTGGAGGATGTAAGCAAGCACTCAAGGAAAGAAAATTCAACTGGAGACACGACTCGGTTCTCCTTAACTTCGCCAATACCATAACCTCCATTCCCAATGTGAGAGTATATAGTGACCTTAAAAAGAGTGATCTATTCATGTTTCCAAGTGAAGTGAGTGGGGAAAAGCTAAGACCAGACCTACTTGTTATAAAGGGATCGGATATGTTTATAATGAAAATTACGATCGGTTTTGAAACGAACATGTCTAAAAATGCGTACAGAAAGCAACTGTACTACCATGACCTAATTTAAAAAATAAATCCTGGAGAAAACGTAAGGTTCCTAAACCTCTCCATGTGCGCCAGTAATGTACTGTGCAGCCAGTCAGCCAGATCCTAGAATGGCTGCACGAAGTTGGCTTAACACAGTGATATGCTCTGTACACCTTGAAAAAAATTATGAACGTGTGCTTACGGTGCTCCTACTTCTTGTTTTGCAAAAGAGACGAAGAGATCGAAATGCCGAAACTTTTATTCTGGTGAACGCTGTGTCAGCAACTCTGCCATGCCTGCTTGCAGCGAGTGGCAGTGGTTGACATGTAGAAATTCACTTGTAATTTTGCACAGGAAAGTTCGTCTAGAAAATATATAATTGAAGTTTTAAAAAAGAAAAAATCATTATCATTATTATTATTTTTATTACATAGATAAACCGTGGTCAGAAACAAAGTTTTTAGTTTGGTAGCTCGGAGAACGCGAATCTGGCATACCTGCCAAGAGAGTGCCAGATCCAGAACAGTAGCTGTACAGTATGATGCTATGTGTAGTGAAAATAATTAAATTGGAAGCTTAAAAATTAATGTAGCTGTTCTATTTACAGTTGGAATAGTTTATACCTGTTTGAACCAAATTTTGAAATGAGAGAATGCTCTTATATGCAGGGTGTGGGATATGTACACAAACCTTGTTGTTGGAAGAGAATTGATGTCTTTGTGCCAATTGCAATCTGTATTCAAAGGCAGCTCATAAGCAATTTACCTCCTTTGGAAAGCTTCTCGTTAGTTGAGACTCCAATGGCGATTCCACAACTAACTTGCAGCAACAAAAGAAACGTAACTTTGATCCGCGCATGCGTGGGCGTGGGATCGACCATTTCCGTCTAACTTTCTAGCTAAATCTTCTGCTCCAACTCGACGGATCTAAGATAGCCTTCAAAATGGCGAAGTGGGTCCAACGCTTATCACGACTTTCGCTGTTCAACGTTGTGGTGCGTTGTGTTTGACGATGGTTTAAGGTTTCTGGAAACAACCTACGTTGTGGCTTGACTGTTTCATTTGTTCACGCTAGGTCACGCACAGCTGAGCCGACAGATTTCCTGATTCTAAATCCGTGGAGCCCAGGAGAGCGCGACAGATGACTGATGTGGAAGATTTGGCAGTAAGTAAATAGATGAGGAATCTTTCCTAGAGTCTACGTGTACAAGCAAGCGTGGAAGGAAATTTTGAATCCTCTTGGTCCCTAGAAAAGCGTAGAAAAAACCGACCTGAGTGTTTAAGGATAAAACTCGCAATAAATCAAGTTCTTGCAGTGCAGAAGCCTCATGGATCTATTTGTTCCGACCCTTAAAAAAAATGCGGGAACAAAAATCAAGTTATCATAAGAAAACTTAGAAAGCTGGTTACCTGAAAGAAGTTAATTTGGTTTTTTAATTCAACTAGCTTGTCAACTAACTTAGTCGCAAAAGCTTGTTAACGATCGATATGACAAGGGCTACAGAACGTTGATCTAACACCGAAATTGATGTTTGTAGCTTCCGTTTAGCAGCTTTGTACAATAATCCAACGAAACTGAGTCCAAAAGCAGTAACGTAGGGAGAACCTAATACGATCGACAACATAACCTTGCCCAATGGACGCAGATTTCGATCGCAGAAAATAAAAATCCTTTCCTATTATCTGGAAAGAGACATCAACCAGTCAAGCGTGTTTTAATCCGGTTATCCTGCCAGTTGCGACTCGAGAAGGTCATCGATTTCAGGCTGAAATTGAGCTGAGCGTGAAGGTGGTCACTTCGCAAAACTGTTTCGAAGCAATCCGGGCAGTTCTGTTGTGCAACTTTAAAGCATGCTCTTGCGAATCTAGCAGCATAGGAAATGTCTTTTCTATAATTAGATACTCTATCGCAATCTAAAGACATCTAGAGAAAAGAATCACAGATTCAAGCTCTCGCTCGGCAAGAGATAAGTAAGATCAAGTGAATAGGTCGAAGTGTTCTTCACAGCATGTCTGCCTGTGGGTAATAGCGTGCAAACAACTACGTTTCACGCCAACTTCGCACCCACAGATTAACTTCGGCTCATGCTTTGGGAGAAGCTTGGGTGGGCAATAAAGGGCAGGCAGCGAACGATGTATACGTTTACGAAAGGGCTTTAATATACATGGAGATCATGTTTAGTTGACTTTCCTTGGTTAGGTTGCACTTCAAACGTATAAACTGTTGAACTTTAAGCACTCAAAATTTCAAACAGACTTCCAACATCCATCAGATGCATAACACAAATCTCCTTTGATGTTCTCGGGCCAGATGGTGGAACTTTGCCCAATAGGTCGGTTATGTCGATACTAGGTCCCAGGCCAATTGCTGACGTTTCCTGAAAAATGTTGCACATAAGATACCTCGTGCCTCTTCAGATCTTATAGGATCACAAAGCAAGATAAATCTGCAAGTTCCATCTATCTATCTATCTATCTATCAATCTATCAATCTATCTATCTATCTATCTATCTATCTATCTATCTATCTATCTA
>QQSS02181108.1:0-14273 GCA_003687565.2 Craspedacusta sowerbii
TATATATATATATATATATGAAAAAATAAACATTCCTATTCTCAAAACTATCTAGATAGCGCTAAATTAGGCCTTTGCAGGTCACAACTTAAGTCAAACGATATACCCGTCCCCAGTTAAAAAAAAAATACTACAAATCGCGACGAAGGAAACTATCGTTAGTTTTCAATAAAGAAATGCATGACCATGACCATATATACATATATATATATATATCGTGAAGGTCCTTAGCTTAACCAGGTGTGACAAGAGATCCTCCAACCAGATTAGCGCCAATAGAATGATACCCACCTGAAGTAAAGCAGGGGTAGCCTGGCCAAGCTTTTGAATGAGACTTACCTCAAGTTAAGCACGGTTAGCCAGGCCAAGCTTTCGAAAAATGCTCACCTGAAGTAAAGCAGGGTTAGATTGGCCAAGCTCTTGAAGCAATCGGGGCAGCATGGATGGGTTCTGCTGCACCATCTGTCGCATGGCGTTGAACTGCGGCAATTGCCGAAGGAATCCGAGATTATCAGAAATTTCTGAAAAACAAAGACAGAAGACAAGAAATTCATTAACACCTAAACAAGAACTCCACGCTAAGATAACCAAAACCCAAACTTTGACACCTCCTTTATGCTGGGAAAACGCAGGATCTTATGATCACGCCCCAGTACTCCTAGCTACTTTGCAGACACGCTTTGTAGTTGCCGAGGGATGACCAGAAAGGCTTACATCCGTAGAGGCCCTAACAAAAGGATGGACGATCCAGATGCACAAAACGGGACTTCGACCATGAAAAATATGAAAGAAAACGAACAAGATCGATTGTGGCGTAGAGAGATGTAAGCTCGATTCAGTGGCCAAAACAAGGACGAGTTTTATCACGGGTAAATCTGATCAACGATAAAAAAAAAAAGAGGGAGGATAAATAAGGAAAGATAAACTCGTACCCGCTGAAGAGAGTTCCGTTCCAGCATCGTCGATGCCTGAAGTTTCCGACTCTTCAGACTCCGCTTCTCTAGTATCCACTCCAACGTTCGGAAGCGGGCCACCCTAGAAAAACAAACCTCAGTCTCTAACAACTGAAGCCCCAAGCACGCCCCCACCTTGCTCGCATACGTACCCCGGAGCTGATGTAAATCATGTATAAAGCAAATATACTAACGACAAGAGAGCAGTCAGCATCTTATCACCAAGGTAAGGGCACTGAGCGCTTGCTCCAGACAACTCGCCAGGCAAGACGATGAATAATCATTTCCAATTAATAGCTTAATTCTTCGTCGTTGAGATGAGGCACTACCCCAAAATATGGTACGGATAGAAAAATAATTGTCGTAAAAAACGGCAACCAGTGTGAACCGCTATAGAAATAGAAACTTAGTACAGTCATTTACCAGTGAGAAACCGTGAATGGTCAGCCCGCTCTTTGCAAGCGAGGGAGGAATAGACAAATCACCATCACCATTCACGTTTTCTACCGGCCCATCGAAAATCAGACTACTCTCAAGTGCACCCACGACAATTACGTTTAATAGCATAGAATTAATTGCACTGTAGTTTTGGAGATGATTTTCCCATCCCCCGATATACATGGTCGTCATTAGCTTTAACTTGCGACCTCATCAAATCTGACGCGCAAGCATGACAAATACGAATACGCATAATAATGGCATAGAATGCAAACGTATCCAAGCAACGAGGTTACAAGCAAGCGCGCCCGCAGACGAGGCAAAGCACCGCTGATGACGGAAGCACGTACCGACATGAGATAGTCTACGGCCCGGTCGGGATTGTTGAAGCTAGCGCGGAGAGCTGCGATGACCTGATCACGAGAGAAACCCATGGACGAGATCTCGTTCACCATCACCTCGTACTCGCTTCCCGTCACCAAGAGCGACTCAGCAGCGATGAGCGACGTCGGGGCGGTTGTCGCTTGGCTAGAAAAGTCCAGATGACAAGAACACGTGAGTGGCAGAGACCTAAAGCAGAGACGTGTTAAGCACGTCAAAGAGATGTTTTGTATACTCCACGGGGGATTCGAAAGTTGAGGGAAGCAAAAAAAAAAAAAAAAATAAAATAAACTCCTGAAAAGCCACCCACGTTGCCCACTGTTACTCCAAGTTCTTGCGTACCATTGAGTAGATAAACATTTGTTACACTGAGTACTTGCGTACCATTGAGTAGATAAACCTTTGTTACACTGAGTACTTGCGTACCATTGAGTAGATAAACATTTGTTACACTGAGTACTTGCGTACCATTGAGTAGATAAACCACTGTTACACTGAGTACTTGCGTATCATTGAGTAGATAAACCACTCTTACAAGGGGTACTTGCGTACCATTGAGCAGATAAACCACTGTTACACTAAGTACTTGCTTGCCATTGAGTAAATAAACCACTGTTACACTGAGTACGTGCATGCCAGTGAGCAGATAAACCACTGTTACACTGAGTACGTGCATGCCATTGAGTAGATAAACCACTGTTACATTGAGTACTTGCGTACCATTGAGTAGATAAACATTTGTTACATTGAGTACTTGCGTGCCATTGAGTAGATAAACCTTTGTTACACTGAGTGCTTGCGTACCATTGAGTAGATAAACCACTTTTACACTGAGTACTTGCGTATCATTGAGTAGATAAACCACTGTTACAAGGAATACTTGCGTACCATTGAGTAGATAAACCTTTGTTACACTGAGTGCTTGCGTACCATTGAAAAGATAAACCACTGTTACACTGAGTACTTGCGTACCATTGAGTAGATAAACCACCGTTACTCGGAGTACTTGTGTACACTCGACCAGATAAGCCACTGCGACTACCAGTACGGCTGAGCAGATAAATTATGGTAACTCTCAGTACATGCGTACAATAGAGCATATAAACTACTGCTGCTTCCATCACTTCACCTAAACTATAAGCTGTTTCAGCAAAAACAAATGATGCTTCGCGGAGAGACAGGTATAACAAAACCATTGCGTCTTTCCGTTTTGCCGCAGCAGGTTAGCTGTGCATTATGGTTCCAACGTACCTGCTAACCTTAATATCGTGGCTCCGTGTGATGTCATGAAGATCAAATGGGAGTTTTCCAGACTGTTCACCGAGGACCCTCCTCGTTTATCCGCGCTTGGGACCGGATGGAAGGAGTTCGATGGAGGTTTAATCTGGACATCAACGCATCCTCTTTTGCATGGGGATTTAAAGATTTCCGTTCTTCCTTTTGCCTAGGCAAACACTATGCTTCAAACGGATACTTAGTGTCTTGCAAGACCACGTCGATGTCCTCTCACCGAAATTCGAGCTTTCTGCCAAGGTTCGGTCGCATAACCTCAATATATCATTTGTCGCACAGTTTCGCTGATAGCAACGAGGTGGTACGATAACAAACCAAAAGCCATACGCTTCGATGGAAACCTGCACCCTGCCAGTTCATCAGGCACATAATCTCCTTTTAGATATAGTGCATACAGACGCTTTTAAACTTAAGCTATATTCCATAGAAATGGAAAATGACCGATTGTGACAAGGGCGTGGATAGACAGGAAACTATATCATCATTAGGACATTAATACGATTCAAACGAGCGCACATTCGGCACTAGTCGTTAACACAGGGCAAGAAAATCCGACTTCACATCAACATCTATGCACAGAAAACTTCTACACTGCAAATACATACTTTATTCTATATTTCAAATTTATCATATAAGTTGGGCTGGGCTGCTGACAAAAGCAGCAGAACATTGTCACTTCTTGCCAGGCAGACGAGGAAGTAAAAGTCTTCGTAGGATACACTTTGGGGATCTCTATTTACATCGTATGAAAGAATCAGTGCTGGAAAAAGATGATCAAACGCGGAAAGGCAAATTCAATTTAGCAACGAAGAGAAAGGATCACTGTGATATAGTAATTAAGCCGAAAACACAAGCACGGAACTTAATGCACGTTAACTCCATCCAGATCTGCAAAAAGATCCTACCTTGGCGGTGCAGAACGAGCCACAGTCGTTGAAATAGTAGTTGCAGGTACGGCAAGGGGCACCGTGGTGGGTGTGGGAGTTGCCAAAGGTACCGACGTCTAAAATCAAGTCGAATATTTATGCAAGCCAAATCACACAATCAATTGGAAAGGAGTCTTGGAACGGAGACACGAAGATCAGAGGCTGACCAAAGGAAGCCTCAATTTCATGAAATCAAGATAGCTAGATCAGAAGGATCAGAAAATTCAGAAAGCTAAGCGCATGAATCCGCCTCAGATCCTAGACGTCTTCAACTAAATCACGAAAGTCATTTTGATGATTCAAGACACAATCTTTCGCAGAAAACATGGCGAGTGACAAGAAATCATAAGCTCAAGTCAAGTAGCGGTGCACAGCTGGCTCACCCGACTAGTTGCTGGCGAGGGTGCTGAAGAAGCTACAGCAGCTACAGGCTCTGTTTCCGTTTTATCAGCTGGCTTGCCTTTAGGCTGGAAAGAATGATTTTACTGTACAGCAGATTAATTCACTTAGGGTAGAGATGTGATACCAAAGCACAACATACATACAAACGCTTCACAGGCGCATACGAGCTTAGTGTATACCTTCATACAAAAAATCTGTTTCCTAAAAAACAATAGCAAACAAGCAAAACCATTAAGGCCTACAAACTATCAAGTAACGTTGCCCCTAAGAAGATACTTTTTTATAACCTGAGAGCCTCTCCAACCCGAAAATCTCAAATCGCTCGATAAATCTATCAAGAACCAGGCCAGAAAGAAGCCTTCATGCAATCAAAACTTATCTATGTAGTGAATACAAGACCCCTTAGCACCACACATTAGTCAAACATCAAAGATAAGGGAACATATGCAACATTGAATGATAATAACCTTTACAGCCATTATTACGACAAATCCTTTCTCTTCATCGATGCCATACTCTTTAATAGGGACTTCATCATCCAGAATTTTGCCTTCAAAAGGGCAGAAAGAAACTAAGCAGACAGAAGAGCTATCTGCACAGTTCCTTTTCTACTGTGGAAATTTAAGCGGTTTTCTAGACTCATTTTAAATAGTAGCACATACCTCAGTAGCATACTAGAACAGAATTATGCTACACTAACTGAGCTAAGATTGGGATCAACAATAGCGCATATTTAAGTAGCATTTTACCATAGCATTAGGCCTAACTAACCGAGGCCAGTTTCAAGGTTTGTGTTTATGGATGGAACAACGGAAAGCAACCAGGCATTTTATTAGTTTTCACAAGAAAGACTCTGAATATACAAAATGCTAACATTACAAATACATTCAAAGCTTGTCTTGGTCAGATTTATTCAGCTAAAAGAATGGGTATGCAATTTGCATACTCACCATCAGCTTGTTTTGGAATTGATAAATATAAATTTATGGTGTGAAACCAAGCAAACAACTTTGTATGAGACTCCTGACAACAACAAAACTTTAAGGAACTCAAAACAGTATTTTAAACCTTGGAAGGCCTGCTAAGCATGCATTTTACCTTGGACCCATGTTTCTTTATCAACAATATCTAGAAATTTCATAAATATTTATATTTCTGAAAACAAGAAATCTAACATAGACGAGTAAAAAAATTGGCTTACCAGCATATATTAGTCTCTGGTTAGCTACAGGAAACTGATCTGGCCGGTCTCCTGCAACCTTCTCCTTTAAGGCTTTAACCTAAAATGTCATGTTAACCATGATGAAAGAAAAAATAAGCCCTAACCCAAGAAGAAGAACAGGAACAACAATAATAATAACAGCAACAAAAGGAACAACACCAACTATTTTCTCTGCAAAACTTATAGAAATTTCTGTCAAAATCACCACACAAAAAAAGCAAAACCAAACTATAATTTTTAATATTTGCTATATGTGTAAGAATGAGAAGTTCCCTAAAAAAAGTCAAGAGATGTTCCAGGAAAAAATTCATTTCAAGTCCAATCCAGAGCCAATAACCAATCTGCTTAAAACAGTCAAATTAAAATCAGCCCTTCAACTATTTAAGATACTCATCCTTGCTCTTCTCCCATCCTCTTTTTAAGTTTCCTGCAACTAGCACTCCAAATTACTATATTACTTTATCAGCATTCTTACAGCGGAACACTACATGGATGCTAGCCGATTGTTAAATTAGTTATATAGGACCTACTTCTTCTATAGGACTTACATTCAGCCTATTAAACATTTTCATAATGTTCCCACCTGCCTCTGAATTATGAATATCATGTAAGAAATTTGAGATGTACTTCAGTAGGTATAAAATTATGGCAGTCTGATTGAAACATGTCCTTTAACTTGAAATGAGCTGCTTTAATTTTTTTCAGCTAGACAGTCAGACAGACAGACAGACAGACAGACAGACAGACAGACAGAAAGGCAAACAGACAGGCTGACTGACAGACCGACAGACAGAGAGACCGACAAACAGCCTGTTGCCAAGTATTTACTCAGTGAGGATCAAACCACAACGTAAGTGAAATGCCAAATAAGTATGAAAACTTACTTTCTGCTCTGGATCAATATCAACTTGAAAGTCTTGGTGGGATAATGTCTTGAACTTGATTTTCATTTTATTTGAGTTAAGCCCTACTAGGCATATGACCACTCTGACACCTAATCTGGTATGAAAGGCAGTATGAAGACAATTTGTAGATCACGTTACTTTAGGCACAAACTACAATGCTTAAGAAACTCATACATGATGAAGTTTTATCCTAATACGATAATAATCCTTAACACATTTCAGCAGCAGCATTGAGTACCAATCTATGAACTTTATCAATAGCGTTACTTAAATCCGATAACAGTTTTTAGACTTTTTTGAATGTCTCTCCATTTCCTTTTATTTAACCTAACTATGGCAATTCAAATCAACAATCTTGACCATTACATTGTTTAGCAGTCTTGCAAAGACGCTTTGCTTAACTAAAAGACACGTTCATTAACACTGCATAACAATCTTGAAATAAATAAGGGGTGGGTCAAGTATAGGGGAGCTTTGCACACACTTGGCTGGCGAAATTTTAAGAAACAACGCTATCGACTGAGTAACATATAAGCAAAGGCCATAGAGACTATTCTTTGCTTTGTTAGTATCTTTCAAAGACAAGCTACAATGGTTTACAGTGCATAGGCAGGCGATTCATTGAACATATTAGGAAGTTATAGACAATAATTTAACAATTCGGAAAATCCAACCGTCAGAATGCGCAATAGTGAACTTCAAATTTCAGCTACCTAATGATTGGGCTAAAGAAAGTCACGTTCCATTCTTACCAACACTCCACAGTTAGCCACCCGTGTGAAATGGTGAGGGCACGTTTGACGATAAGCCTTAAACATGTACGAGGATCCTGCCGTTAAAGAATCAATGAGCAACCTAAACTTGAAATGTACTAGTTTTAAGATACCCAAAACAAGGAATAACGTCAGCGTTTAACGCAAAACAGCATATCAGCGACCAGTTATCATGATCCCGACACATTTTACAGCTCAGGGACCCCTTGCATTCCCACCTTGATAGTCATGCGTGTACCACGGTTGGTGCTTGAGGCGTTCATGGCAGTTGGATTCACTCCAGGCTCAATCACTCACGACAGCCGATCCGCGCAATGGCTGGTCGAAGTGGAGTTTTCACTCTCCGTTGCGGTGATTGTGTAATAGCTGTTTTTTGTTTTTGCCCATATGTGCTTTTCTCTCAAGTTCTCTGCGATCTGATGACGTAGAGCTGAACCCTGAACAATCGCAGGGAAGGATTGAATACCGAAGACGATCATTGAATCTTGCCCGTTCATAGCTCGGTCACTGGAACTCCGAGCCATGAAATGCTCCGAGCAATGTCACACGTCATGCTTGTACTGGAAAATCGGCTTCGAACAGCCACTAAAAGCCAATTCGCTGTAAATAGTTGGGAGACCCAAATTGTAAGGCCCGTCTTACCTATGATCCCACTCAAAATTGGCTATGATGAAGCCTGGCTAGGGAAGCGGTATACAATATGCTCCCACCGCCACCACTCAACAGAATCATACAAATATACTTACCGCCATAGGAACAACTTGGCCCCATAGTGCAAAGTGCTATGAAAACTTCGATTGAATTTCCTTCGGATGAGTTGTCAGGAATGTTTGCAACTCTACTTTTCCATGCGCAAAAAAGAATGCGCCCAAGAAGAAAAATGACTGATGCAACTGCAACGTGAGATATTATTAGCATTCTAAACGCAATTCCATGCTGAAAAGATTCGAATGAGGCTCTCAAGCACAACAACCGTTAAACTACGCGTGCAAAAGTATAAGATAACATCAAATAGCCATCATCGTTAGCCATCTACCGATGGAGGACCACAGTCTCAACTTCAACCTACCGAACGAAATATCGTAGGGGATGATGGCTTTACCCATTTGCTTAACAAGAAGGAGCCCGTTGACATCTCCTTCAATCTTTTATTCCCTCTAGCATTAACAGAGTTGCTTTAAATCTTTGACACATTGTTCTGGAAAGACGGATGCCCATCAACATGGCGTCACTCAATGTCATAGCCCTACTCTAAGCCGAAAAGAATGCAAGCCTTTTCTTCCTCCAAACGCCCAATACGTCTGGCATCCTGTGATGGAAAGGTGCTGTTACCACATGAACCAATGGATTGTTTCAAAGACTGCGTTTGGAACAAAGAACTGCTTCGCTCTATTTGATCAACTGGTGTTCCTACCATTTCTTTCTGATGGCAGTACAACTTTCTTTCAGACCACCGGAGAGCGACCACCATACGTCACCACCATATGGGACCACTTTAAGGCTACAAAACACCATAGTCGGATGTTTAGCATGGTGTAAAGTCCAACATTGTGATAGATTTACCAACTCGATTACTCAACGTATCGATGCAATGCAGCCGATGATGATAACCAGATTAAAAACATCAAATCGTTTCCTTACTTCATTACAAATCGTTCCACAAACTGAAATTGAAGCAAACGTTTACACAGCTGAATTTTCAATTCTCTTTCAGTTGTACTGGCATCACGTCTTTTCAGCTCATTTCCTAACATCCTATCCATTGTCTTAAAAGTGTTTCATTACTTTCAAGCGCTCAACGTAGCATCTGCTTCTACCCGAGTGAGGCTCAAGTGATGCACGACCAGCAACCATCGGTGTTGCGGTCCCTATTCCTTCTACTTTTCTTTAAGAACCTGGCTCAGACACAACCTAGAGGCGTTACCCACCTAACGTTTGCCAACACTGCTTCCATTCACGGGACGAATGCAGGCAAGCAACTTAAGAAAGAATTATTACATGGAACTACCTAATTGTAGTTGAAAGGATCAAAGCAATAGCGACACTATCATCCTAACGTCGCAGTCAAAGCGTCCTCGTAAGCACCACCAAAACTTCAAGTAAATGGAGTCCGTATACCTCAGCTGCCTCTGCTGAGGGTCAGACTCAACCTAACTCTATCATTCAACGCGCACGTTTAAGATCTTGCCTCAAGAACAACCCTGGTGAGGCGCATGCTGCAAGCTGTCGGGACTTTTTAGTGACGTTGTAAACCCAAGCAACCTTCAGGCGACTTCGCACTTGTCTAATTCAGATATATTGCGTGGCCACACCGAGGTAACGTTAGCACTTAACAACCAATATTGACTGTTTGGAATGCCTTTAAAACAGCTTTGGGACTAGTCTAAGGCTATTGAGTCTCTCAGGCCAAAAAATGCACTCAGACTGCCATACTTGCATCAAGCACTTGGCCCTCAGAACACTGGGAAAATGCGATTCAAAAGTCACCTGACCACCCACAAGCCTTGAGGCTGAACGCAACCACCCAAAACGCGATCACGGGTGATATGTGCTGACCCTATTCTACAAGCATCCTGCCCAAAGTTTTCCACAGATGCATAAAGTTAGAGCTCCTCTCCCTTACTTAAAAAAACTGCTATGGTGGTTCCAAAAAAGTCTCATTCAAATTCCGCATATAGAAAACGCCATCTTCCGACGAAGGTCACGCTCTGTAAAGTAAAAGCAAGTCTAAGGCAATCCCTGGTGAGTGCATCACTTACTGTGAAAGGAGAGATGAAGTCTATTAATCAGTCATCAGCAAAAAGTACTTGGTAGCAAAAACTTCACACTGAAGCAACCACACTGAGAGCGCGTTCTAGATCTGGTCTGGACATCGCCACTCCCTTAAGGTCTACCATTACAAAAGGATCCAGACATTTATCCGACCTGCCCATCATGTTGGAAGAAGATTAAAATCTTGCTCACTGCCTAAAGGATTGCAAAGCACTTGACGATTTAGGAAAGGAACCACTCGGGATCACGTAGGCATCCTTGAAATGGCTATCCTACTACCGACTTTAGGTGATGGTCTTTGCGGTAGGGACGGTTCGTCTCTCTGGCGAAGGCTTTTGCAGCCATGGCGCCAACAACAACAAATACTACAACATTAACAACAAAAATAATGATAACAACAACAACAGCAACAACAACATTAACAAAAACACTGGCTCAGGCCGCCGACGCAACCTACAAAAGTACGGTCTATGATCACTGTGGAGGTTAAAGTCTCTAGAAATCTCTTGCATTTGGAAGATTATTCTTTATTCAGACATCTAAAAAACGTGAGCACATGGTCTCAAATGCAACCCTTCGGTGTGCATCAAAAAAGATTTTTGCCTACTGCTCTAAATTGACTTCGCTGACTAATTTGTTATCCCATTGACTGCAACATCACGGATATCTGACAAAACGTTCTTTTTTGAATCGTGAAAGCATCCAAGATCTGTTGTTCGGTGATCTATGCTGCGAAAGAACACAGCAATCGGTGCAGAATGCAAGTTTGTCCCTGAATTTGGAAGAAAGTCTTTATTCCTTAATGCATCAGCTAATCCATTTCTGTGAAACAGTAACCCCAAATGAGATTTTGCCCAAGCAACCTTGGAATTATTTGTCGATTATTGGGTGACTGTGGATTCGCCATGGCAGAGTATCGACACATCTTGGAGACAGACCTTCCTGCAGGCCAGGTAAAAGCAGTTTCCAAGTGGAAATTACGGGCGTGCCACACTCGTTCATACGTATACGTTTCTAGATCTGTTTCGGAATTCACTCGTCACTTGAAGTTATGCATGGAGCAGCATCTTGCCGAGTCCTTCCGGCCAATTAGATTGTCTTATCAGTTTCGCGCTGCATGTCAAATTAGAACTTGAATCTCTTTTGCGCCACAAATCTTTTCGGGTCTAAATGTTCTTTAACGAATGGCTTGCTTTCGCCCTTAAACAGACTGTTCATTTTCTTTTATGAATCCAGCTGGAATATCAGCACTCTAAGCAGTTCGTACATACTTCTGACTTGATTTGTGTAGACGATCTTCTAATTCCAAGCTTACTGATCTGAAAATGAGCCTGCTTTGAGGAATGTTTTGAGCCGTTTGCAGGATTGTAGGATTGAAGTAGGAATGATTGGAATACGTCCTGGTTAACGGGTGACGGTTTATATATTCTTAAGGTTTCGGGATGTGCCTGCAGCACTCTGATGTTAGTGCTGCAGGGGAGTGATTTGAGAGGTGATCAAAACTCTTGTCTTAGCTGCATATATATATATATAGCTTCCTGTCACAATTAGTGAGCCAGTGGCATCATGAATTGGACTCGAGATAGAAGGTAGTTGAATCAATGCTTGAAAGGATCACGTTCCTTGAACACGCAACCTAGTCCATTAGCAAGCTTAGGCTTAAGCTTAGCTTAGTAAGCATTTTTTTCAGTTTTTGGCTGACCATATCACCAGGTCAAAGGCATTCATCAAGTCGTCCTGCTACTTAATTCTTAATTCTGACGATTCCTGTCAATAATGAACCAAGCCTTGGTTACTAAACCACTCCTTGAATTTGCTTCGTTGGTGCCACGCGAACGCGGGCAGATGCTGTATAATTTCCAGCAACCTCGAGGGTGAGCCTATCCTCATATTGCTTTTCAAGAATGCTGCAAAGCTGTCACTGACTTCTACTGCGCACTAGACTTGGCGTGCCAGATCATGCAGCGATTCTAAGAATTATAGCTATTCTTAGGGCCCTTGAAAGCATTTTTTGCAGTACCTATTGCTACGCAGTATGAACTCTGCAAAAATATAATACAATGAATGTAGACAACTAGTATTTGCGGCCAAACTTATCAACTCTTTCCCATCTTCATACTTCGCTTTCTGCACAAATATTTGTACGCACTTGTTGACTACATGATAGATGACGTCACTTGATGCTTCGTGGGTATTGGCAAACCGCCTATTGGTTGCTGGGCTTAAAATCACTGTTTGGAAGAAGAATTGACTTTCTTGTACAATTCTCGTAAGAAGGCCACGTATTAGGGCATAAACTACGTAACCTCAAATAGGGGGATAAATGCATATTGCATGGGTTTTCCACGATCTTCTAATACATTAGCAATCATGCTTATTTGAAAGAAGAATTAATCGCCCTCTGACTGATTACTAAACTCTCTTTTTTGAAAGGGTCTTAAGTCATAGTTCTTTGCTTTTATAGGAACAGATTTACAAGGAATACATGCGGCTGCTCTGTAGACGCTTCCCATTCTAACTTGCTGAGTGGTGGATATTTTTCTCAGGGACCATGCTGAGTAAGATGATCGTACCACTATTTATGCGAGGAGTGCAAGATGAATCCGGTTGAGTAGGATAACCCGAAGCTTTATTTGTCTTTATAAAGGCATTGATATTTAAGTAAAATATAATGCATAATCATACTTATATTAAATAATTACTTAATAATTAAATAAAATATAATGGTTATGGAGGAGGACAGTAAGAGAGTTTAGAATAAAAGTGGAGTGAGTTTCAAGAGTATGTGATTTAGAATATAATGATTAGAACAAGAAATCTAGCTCTCTTCAACGAATTAGTATGTAACATTTGCGATTAAGACTGTTCGGACCATGGAAACATCTCCTGTTTAAATAATATGTGTGCCTTGACTCCTCCTACGGGAACCAACTTGAATTCTTTTGCACTTTGTAAGGATGTCTTCGCGCATAATTGAAAACTTTTAAGCGATCAAAATGAATTGTCGATTTACATTGCCCAAAAGTGCAGTTTTTTCCCCAGGAAAACTAAAGCTTTTTAATTTATAATCGCAGACTTCTCGTACGAGTGGATATTAGATGTTTTTATTTATTTATTTATTTATTTTTTCTTTCGAGAAAGATAAGTAGGACCGACTAGTAGCGAATTCTTTGACAACGCTATCACAGCAACATAAAGCAGCAAACTACGTATTGCCATTGCAGTCAATAGACCTTATTTTTCCCTCAGCTCTTTCACTGAGGTCCAATCTCTGTTTGCTGACTAGCAGACTGCATAAAATCGAGCAAAAGCAAACGGAATTTATGTAACAAAACCCTGGGGCACTCTCCTTGTTAGGCTCTCGCTCGAAGGTTTTGCGCTGCTGCTCTTGGAATGCAAATAATAGCAAAACCTGAAACTCGCGAAAATTTGAAATCTTATTAAGCCAACTTCACACCTTACGTACATCAATAATTTCGTTGAGAATCTGGAAATCGATAGCAAATGAGTGAAGTTCACATCCGTTACCTTGGCTACGATGGACGTGATCGTGTTTGAATTTTCCACGCTTGGCTGCATGATTTTGAACTAACCAATCAGATTGCATCTGGCCTGGCTATTGGTGGGCGATGGCAAACAGAGCGAGGACCATCTCTCATCCGACAACATGGCCGCGGCAAGTGGGGACCGCGTTCGAACCAAGGACGCTGCTGACCAAAATTTTGATTATATGTTTAAACTTCTCATAATCGGAAACTCGTCTGTTGGGAAGACAAGTTTTCTTTTCCGGTATTCGGATGATTCGTTTACGTCAGCTTTTGTGTCTACTGTTGGTATCGACTTCAAGGTGCAAACGGTTTGTCGAAATGACAAGCGGATAAAATTGCAGATTTGGGATACAGGTTAGATGGTCATATTCTATTCTGTTAATGCTCAATCACAATTAGCCGCACACTTATTTAAGAAAGCGTTTGACTCATAGAGTGTGTTTCGTTCATATGGTTAAAATGGCGGTCAAACGCTTAGTTTCAATTAAATGTCTGCGTTAGTACTGCTGTCTCTGGGATTCGTTAAGAATCATGAAACTCAACATTTGATTTCATGAAATGTACATATGTATGTATGTATGTATCTGTGTATGTATGTATGTATGTATGTATGTATGTATGTATGTATGTATGTATGTATGTATGTATGTATGTATGTAT
>QQSS02181119.1:0-14268 GCA_003687565.2 Craspedacusta sowerbii
AACGGATGCGCTCAACACAATGCTGTGGATGTTGCCCAAATGAAGTTAAAACTTGCAAATAACGATTTGAGAACAACCTCGAAACAACCAGCGAGACCTAAAATAGACGAGGGCCCAGACTCACGCCATCGTCGGGTAAATTAAGGACTTGCAACTTCGGGCGCACGCAGTCTCCCGAGCGGGTTTAACGGTAACTTTCCGCGGTAGTTAAGCTCATCCTACAAGTTTTATGTGCAGAATTTTCCAGAACACTTGACTAGGGTCTGGGTGACCAGGCTGCAATCGCTATGGAGTCTGTACAGCCTACACTTGACAATCAAGTAACTAGCCTGAGGTATAAAATACCCACGGCAACCCCCTACTGTTGCCATGGATAAACTTCAGCCACTGCGCCGGGGAAAAACTGAGGTTTAGGCTCTTAAATTTGCGTATTTATCTATATGTAGGTAGATTTAAACGCTCTCCTCCATCTTTGAAATTTCATCTGTAAGTTACCCGCATGCTACGGTTTCGGGAGAAAGAAGTTCGTAACCAACGTAACACTGGTGATGCTTCTATGTCATTAATCAGGCTGGTTCGCGAGTGCCATAAAAAGGCTAAGAACAGATATGCATGAAATAAACGACAGGGATGGTAAGGGCTTGGTTATATTTGGTTCTCTTTATACAAACAGCCGCTAAACTGCGCAGAATCACCCTGTAGCATGTGGCTTCCGGCTAAACCTGGTACAAAAAGTTTTCGTCTACTCCCGAGACAAGCGGTTATAGAAGACAAGGGCGACTCAATACAATCGCAGTCCGTTAGCAGTTATTTATAGCGAACACGTGCCCGAAACCAATACGGCCTTAACACGCGGTTTGAGGATGACACCGCTTGTCGGAAGTCTTGCAGAAGGGGCAGACACCAGACGCCACTCGTGCCTAATCAGCATTTTGACAAGTTTCTAGAACGAAAACATCGGCCTGCGAACAATGGCGACGCGCACAGCAGGCGCAACATCCGCGCACGCCAAACATAGCCTGAAATTTCCCTCTCTCACTCTGCTAGAGAGAGGGCGGAGAATTATGTCAAATCAGAGTTTCGCTTAGCCAGCACAACCGAAATAGCACTCCATCTCCAGCCCGACTAGTTCCTGAACTCGCCATAATGGTAGCATCGCGTGGTGACGATGCCATGGTGACAAAAGGACAAAACAAGCAAAGTTCGCACATCCGCTATAATAGAAAAGAATATTGCAAGATGCATTTCAAAAATTTAGGCTTTTGTTATCGCTATCACTAAAAGTTAGAATTTCTCCTTGATATAGCTTTGTAATATAACTCGGATAGTGACGAACTTGGCACAAGCACGTCATATCAGGTGCAAGTTTGAATGCAAAGATTCGCAATGGCATTGTATATGGGAACTATCTACCAAGATTTAATAAGGACAAGAATATATGCTTGCAAATTTGTCGCTATAAATAGTTATGTATTGAACCACATAGTTCTCGATCAATCGGCTTCGAATTCTACGTAAGACCTAGCATGGGTAAATCACGGCCAATATCGTCCCAGGGAACAGAAAAGACATTTTCCTCAAGCTTAGGATCTCATAGTCAAGTTCAGCGATCTAATCCAGCATTGCAAAGTTCTCCCGCATCGATCCACTGCACGCAAGTGCCTGTTATTTTGTTACCTGGCAGAGATGTCAGAGGTGTCTGCAGGTGCAGATGGGGAAAACATCGAAAAACGGCATCAACCCATACAGTTTTCAAAGAGGCGGCTATGAGACTTAACAGGACGCGTTAAAGTACGGCTCTAGTACGGCACGAATTCCAAAATTTTGCCCCGAAGCAAATTGACGGATTCAATTGAATTGTAGTTAACTTTAGGCAGAATTTTTTGAAAACCAAGCGTTGAAAATCTAAACACTTCCGCGCAGCACTTAGACGTAACACGTCTTAATAAATCTCTAGCGATACCGGGTAGTTCCCGGTCGTTTCGCTGCCGTAACGCTCTGAACTAGTTTAATGCGGGTGTAACTCGTCTCTAACCTGCAAATCAAAACCTGTAAAGAGGAAGCGGATTTAGGATTGCTAGGTAACGATCGTGCAGTAGGGCCTGTCTTAACTAACCCGATTATACTGATCTGCCCCCAGCATTAATCCTTCGAAGGAAACCGGCGGAGGGGAAAGCACTCAAAATGGCCGCCCATAAACGCTTCCCTATTACGAAAAGACTTCGACCAATGAAGGAAGTGCCCCAAGAACCCAGTGTTCTTATTTGCACGTGCTTCCACTGGCACTTTTATTCTTAACAATCTATCAGCGTATTCGCCATCGCTCCCAGTTCAACCTCTTCATAAAACTTCACAAACTGCAGCGCGCTTTGTATTTTCTCGGTATCATAAATTAACGCACTAAAATAAAACAAAAAAATTATCTTGCTCACAGCTATGTAAGAGCTATGCAAACCGAGGTAATTCCTATATTAAATATAATTAGGTAGAAGCCATTACAAGTCTACGATAATCAGCTTCCAGGTTTGCAATTAAACGGGTATTCAATAAACGTATGTCGCCATGGTTACCATGACAAATTTAAGAGCTCGTTACCTTTTTATATCGATCATGAAACTTGTGACTACATACAGGTATCTACTGCTTTACTGGACGCCATAGAACTTGTGACTACATACAGGTATCTACTGCTGTGCTGGACGCCATGGAACTTGTGACTACATACAGGTATCTACTGCTGTGCTGGACGCCATGAAGCTTGTGACTACATACAGGTATCTACTGCTGTACTGGACGCCATGGAACTTGTGACTACATACAGGTATCTACTGCTGTACTGGACGCCATGGAGCTGGAAAATCACCTGGCGGACTAGCCAGAGATCTGCCAGATATCAATTTTGGTACGGAAACATTCCTTTGTAAAATAAGCCTTGTGATTCAAAAACACAAAACCACTTACAAAATCATCGAGTTTTTTTTTTTTCGTGCGATTTGTTTAGTGTAGGTGTATAACTAAAGTGAACATTTTTAGCCTAAAGGAGGAGCACGCAGTTAAAAAGGTGATAAGAAAACATCGCCATGGAGTATTGATTATTGTTAATCGTCTATTTATGGCTCTCCTTTCGAGTAGAAGAAAGCTGCTATTTCTTATGTGGCAGGTTATGTTGCGGAAACGGTAACTTGCAGTGGTCGCTGCGCTTGGCTCTAATTTTCAGCAAGGCGAATCACAGGTTTTGCCCTTGAAGACAAAGGGGTCACCAGTTTAAGAAACCTCAAGGTATTTACCAAACGGTGTCACGGTGACCTTCGTTAACAAATGAGTCGCAAGCCACCTATGTCATTTGATATGGAAGATAGATAAAAGCCGGAAAAGACCAGCAACACCTTGAGTGATGACTACGCGGCAACCAACTTGGCGCCACATAGCGAATAAAAACAAGCAAATAAGCAAATAAAAATAAATTTAAAAAAGCGCGTCTGTATAATGTAAAATCCCCAACAAAACGCACCAAACTGATCAATGTTACGTCGACTGCCGCAAAATGGCGCTCCATGAAAAGATCAATTGTCTTCTGGGAGAGCCGTGGAAAAGCTTCACATGGTACATCTGCACTAGTGGATATTTATGTATATATTTCTTGCTATAAAAACAGCTTACATTTTTTGCGCTTGTATTATAATAAATGGCGAACGTATGTTGCAAAAAAAAAACGGCGCTATTGACGCACGCGGGGAACTAAGCAATGTTTTGTGACAATGGTGGAGGACGTCTTCCAACATTGTTTTCTGGTAGAGCTCCGTAAGGGCACTCATATAAATGCTTCACAATTTGCAAATACCTAAGCACGTTAGAATCCACTCAATACCTTGCTGCTGTAGCTATGTATGGTGCCTGGAAGGGCACCTCAGCTACTGCAATACTTCACGATGATTTTTTACGATGGGAAACGCTGGCCGAAAGGCGACTGTTATAGATGACTTCATTAGTTCTGGAAATGCGCGCAATGCAGACTCAGGAGACCTATGTTGACTATGTATTTTAAAGTTTCTTTCTAATGCTTTTTTTCTTCCTAGCTGTTATTTCTCTTTGGACAGACTTGAGAGAAATTGCTTCTTGAATCTCAAACCAAAGCAAGCTTAAACAACGCCGCGACCCAAATGAGGCGTCTTTAAAGTACCATGTTTAATATAAGCACAAAGTGTAATATAATATTAAAACATGTATATAAGTAGATACATATATTATACATGATCCTATATGCCCTTGTTTCAAAACCAATCTTCATGACTCACTTCTCACTCCAATGTAGGGTTTTTGCCACTCATCGTACCACTTACTTCACATTGGTTTTAGATTGCTAGAGTTTTCGGTATCTTATGTTCCTGTCGATGAATGAACTATGCAGAATTCTATGTCATGGTCATCGTGAGAGTCATAGTGATATTAACATAAACACTTTTCTTGCAAAAATTAAATTCATGGTGGATATAAAGACATTAATCTACATGTGGTTGAGTGTTAGCGTTCGATAGGCTTAATTCTCGACTTGGCTGTTACTAACTTTGATTTTAATGAATGCGTGTCCTGTGCAGAGCTGCAGTTTGCCCAATTCTGCTATCCTGCCTGCAGAGTAGGTGTGAAGAACGCGGCGCCTATATCTTCCTAGCCAAGTTTCGTTTTATATCCGTAGCTTTCTCCAGACAAACAATAATTGGCGCGCTTCGACTCAAAGATGGCGTTTCATCACTAGCTCGTTCCCAGTACGCGCGAACATGACATAATAGAGCAGGTACTAATACTTAAGACCGTAAGAAAAACCCTAATCTAATCAGAATCGGACTGCTCGAGACGCACACAAGCCTCATTAACAAAACGCAATGAAAAAGCTCTATTATTAACAAACTTTAATACCTCTCGACGTTTCAATCAAGGAGAGCGGCTTTGCCAATAGAAAGGTGCAAAGACCTGCTACAATTTAGTTCCACAATAAAACGCCAACGAGTAACAATTATTCTATCAGGATTAATGTCACGGCTATCCGCCTGAAGTCCAAGCATGCCTAATCACCGTCATCTGCCATCAAATTTTCGAACTTCATACAAAAGTTACATTATTCTTGCTATAAACAGATTTTGCCCGGCTAATGGAAAGATTACGATATCCAACTACCAGATACGCTCTACGAAACCATACAGACTCGGGAACTTCTCCACTAATCCTGGAGCGTGCATGGCTTAATTTGGCAACTGCAAGCACAAACCACGACAGCTAATGTCTATAATCTTTTTACACGACAGCAAACAAGATTTATGCTATGACTCAGGATCATAAATAATGGTGTCGTAGACAAAGTTAAACTCTTGACAAACGGCAAACTATTCTAAATATTAGGGTATGGATCGCCACACGCGAACGAATTAACGTATGGCGGTCCTCATATTTTGTAAAAAATAGTTTCTGTGCCAGTCAAAACGAACAAGGAAAAACGACATAACTTCCTGCTGACAAGGAACATTAGCAAAGAACATGCACCTTATTGGTAAGTATTCCTCTCCCGAAGGCATCTTAACAACAAATTTCGGTATTTTCGCCATCATGCTTCCCAATTCGTCTCAAGAATTAGGCGACCGGGGCTACTTGAATGGTCATCAAAATTATATAAATTTAAAGAGCCAGCTAACAAGCTCCATGAAAACACGCCGATGATGATCCTATTCGGCAACTCAAATCCTTGGAGTGGTCGACACAGGTAGGGTCTGACCTCCGGTTAGGGTTCTCAAATCTAGCATCACACAAAGGCGGTATTGCGTAGGAACATTTTGGTTACTAAAATGAACTCTGGCATCAAACAATAGAAAGAAAGGATGGCGTAACTCCATGCGTTTATTAACAGCACACGTCATCAAGCTGCATGAAAGTGCCAACACATTCTTAAAAACAATGCAAGCATCATTTCGCAATCATCACTTTAAAAAGATCAACATCCATTCCTAGTGCTACCTAAAATTTCCAAGTTATCACCATGTTTTTCAGGTACTTGAAAAGCTTTTATTCCATCATCATCCCCTTCAAGTATCTGTAAGTCACTATTAGGACACCTTGAACCCTAACATCCCAAAAGACCTTACGCAGCAAATAACATAAATTGAAAGCCAGAAGTCAGGCAAATAAAACTGCAAATGCAGTTCTACTTTTTTAGGTTACCTCCAGCAGCGCTGCCACGTGGTTTGATCTGTTGCGATTTAGTCCACATTTCATCCTCATCCATGTGGTTTTCATATTCCCTGAAGAAGTCCATGACTCTTTCGTCATGCTTGAAGTCATACAGTGTGAGCTTGAACCTTCTAACACTGTCTAGGATATTGAATTGCTGCCACCGCTTCACAAAATTTACTCTCCCGTCTGCTAACTCTTGCGGGTTTCCTAGGTGTATGAATGTTATGTCAGTCAATATTAATCCCAAATAGGGAATGCATGGAGGCTTAGCCTCAGATAGGGCGTGCCGGTATGTTTTGAAAGCTGAAGAGCTATCAATCAACTGACATTCCTCTTGCAGAATGTCAACAAACTGCTTAGGCCAATCCAACCTGCGAATTGGAGTCGAATCAAGAGCTGACAAGATCGCAAGAAATGAGCTGAAGTTGTTAAGTCGCCTCAAGTGTCTCATGATCTTTAAAAACTTCCTGTAAATTTTCTCTCGCTCCTGCTGCCTTTGTTCATTAAGGATCATTGTTCTTACCCAAAATGACATGCTGTTGAAATGGTTGATAAACTTACTTAGATTTGGACTATACAACTCACTTTGCTCTTTACCCCAACGCAGAATTTCTGGAAGTTCAATTTTAACAAAATAATCCACATCCAAAACGCACATTTGCTGGGCCAGTTCAAAACTCTTGAAATCAAAGAGAGAATCTGAACTGATTTGAGAAGGCTCATATACCGGCAACTGGCTAACTTGCAACTTGACACAGTAATTGACTATCTTTTCACGAAGTGATTTCGCTAACGCCAAGTCTCCACAATTTAACAGACGGTGCACTTCCGACCTCAGCTGATCAAAAAGGGATTCGTCCAACTCTTCAAACATTTCATCAATTACAGCAATCAACAGCTTCAATGATCCATAGCTTACTCTTTCATTGCCCTTGTCACGAAAACGATTAGAACGATACATGAGTTTGCAAATCAACTCCATGGGAGACAAAAATGTCCTGTAAGTTGCTAGGAATGCCTGGTAGAATAAATCAGAACTGTGCAATTGGGAAGCATAAACAACCAGTGCATCAATTGTTCCACCACAAAGAAGAGGTCCAGAATCTTTGTCATCCTTAAATACCAGAAAACGCCCAACATCAACACTATCTAGAGCCGGAACATTATCTTCGTCATAAGCAGCAGCAGAATCTCTGTCAGACCGCAGGCGCCTACTTGGGCGACTATTGCGCAAAATTACTTTACTTCGTACAGGAGAGCCCTCAAATTCTAAGCTGCTTTGGTTAAGGCTACATCGCTTCGGAGGAAGCACAGGAACTAAATCATCTCCATGAACCAACTCATCATCTGTCATTTTATGCACATCAGGTATAGGCAGATTATCATAAAAAGATGAAGGACGGGCATTCGCTTCAGAAGCATTATAACCTTCAACGAAAGCAAAGTAGTTGTCCACATTGTGCTTCTTTTTAGGTGGAATTGGAGGAGATGCAGGTGATTCCTCCAGAGACTCAGATAAGAAGTCTTCTCCATCATCAATAAACAGAGACAGCTTACTTTTTGCTAACATAGCATATTTGTTTGTGTACTTCTGTATTTGGGAATATGTTTCAGCACTTACACCAGCTTCTTCATAATCTAGACTGTCTGAAGACTGTGTATTTTGACCAAGCATCATGCTACGTCGCAAATATGGGTCATTGCTGTTGAAAAAACGATCTTGTAGTCCATTCGATTGACACTCCATAGCAGATATTAAAGAAATGGAAGAACTGCTACTACATGTACTAGCTATCTTTGGAGACAATGGGGGCTTAGAATCCATATAATTTGCCCGAGGTGAACGAGGAGATCCACGAAAATCTGAATTTGGTCTGACTCTTTTTTGGACTTCCTCTTGCTTAATAGGCATAGGTTGAGCTGGTATGCCAGGGTTACTTACCGCTTTCCTCATTCCAACTCTTTGAAATGCAACATCACTCCCATAGTATTGCCTGCCTTGGCTTGGTAAAGGAGGCTTAGGGGGAGGTAAGTCAGAACTGGGTTGTGTCAAACTAGGTTCACTGAGAAATCCACAATATGAATCACTGATTTCACTAGCAATACCAGAGTCTCTCTGACAACGAGCAGGTAATCCTGCTGATTTCACATCACCATTTTCTAATTGCAATTTTTTGGAGCTTGTAATCTTATCATCAAGTATGTCCGTCTCTAAAATCTCATCCAATGAATTTGAGCTACTTTGACGAGAACTACAGTTCAGCAGCTCTGCATTTAGAGAACACTTCTGAATTCGAGGGTACATAAAACTTAAAAAATCACAAACTGCTTTCTCTACATCATCTGCTGCTTGAAGCAATTTTTTCTGGTCAACTTTAACATGATGTGAATCAAACAGCACATCATCAGATAGTCTTATTAAGTTGGTCAAATTTCGATGTAGGGCTTCCCGTAATGGCTGCACATCCACCTGCTCTTGCTTAAATTCTGGAAAATTCAGAATAATATGCAAGAAAGAACCTATGGCATCATCTGCTTTAACTATGCTTTCTAAGATAACTGTCGCAGTCCCAGGCAACTTTTGAGCAAACTCCTTACTGACAATAACTTTGTAGAAGTTAAGTGCACTACGAACATCTTTCTCGAACTTCTGGAGTTGCAAGATTTCCGAGGAGTCCGTAGATTTCTGAGAATTTATCAAGATTGGGGCGGGTGCATCACTGAAGTTTGGCACCTTGTCAGCACCAGCAGTATCAGATGGCGTTTTTTTTGTCTTTGCGATTTTCCGCAGGAATCCCTGCATTCTTTTGACTCTAGAATCAATATATGAAATAGCCTTATCCTCAATAAGTTGTTGCTTGTAGTCAATTTTAGGTATGGCCATACTAACTGGCATTATGCAACAAAACCAAGTTCTGCCATTAAAACGACGTGGCTGCAGCAAGTATTGCAACGAAGAGAGCGGCTTCCTTGCATGGAACTAACAGTAATCCGAAAAGCTCAAAATTCACGACTCTTCCTACAACATCGAACAACCTTTCGAATACGAATACGCCAAAGCTACACAACTTTAACAACTTGCGAACAGAGATATATTAACAAGGAGTATTTAAATAGCGAAGCGAAATGACGGTAGTATCGAGTAAGGCAGAAGGAAAACAAACCAATCGAGAACCGAATATTATGAGTAAGCCAATCATATGAGCTGTTTTGAAGCGAGGCCGCTTGTGTTTACAGTGAAGGCAGATTAGGCACACCTCACCTTACGGCGCTAGGTTAAGGTGCAATCATTGAACTCCCTAATCAGCGTCATAGCGTCAGCAATTTATAAATGTCACCAGAGAAAATCTGTACCAACTTTCTCTAATCTTCCAAGAGGTACACGCCTAGCCTGGCTGGCGTTTTCAGTCTGTGCAGCAGTTCTGCAGCAATTTTGTCGGTTAAAATAAGCTTGTTTGCACTCCAAAAGGACAATAACAGAGCTAAGCCCCCGTGCAAACTGTTGCTGGTTTATCGTCTTCAGAAGCGCGCTTAGCTTGGCAAACATGACGAGTTTCATCAAACCGTCTCTTTCTTTTCATCGGGGCATAGAATGACATGGCTCAGGCAATGTTATGTATCACGTATAGAATGGCAGCTGGAACCTATTCTTAACGATCCCTGCAGCTGGCAAACAGCCCAAAAGCCTACAAACAAACAGGTACATATATATGTGGCCAATTACATTCTTAGTTCATGCTAGCAGAAGCACGCTGGTTTGCATCCCGTGTCATGCTCTAAGAAGTTGTTCAGAACCTAAGAAAAACTCTAATGACTAGATGTAGTTCAATTAGGCCAGGCAATCATGGGTGTGCTTAATTAAAAGAGAAACCCAATGATGTCGAGGTTCGTCACCGTAATGGAATAAATATCTTTTAAGTAATGAATGCGATGGCATGAGACTGCCTGAAAATCAATGCTTTCATGCTGAGCCTTAACAGCAGGTTACAAGTTCTTCGTTCAGGCAACTTGGTAAGAAGCATCTTTGCCTCTACCAACACCAGCCGCTGCGGGTACCTAGACATCCAGTAAACCAACAACAGACTTTCTTCACATCGATTGCACGCTTCAACATAGGCTCGTACCTGCAATGAAAAAAAAAATTGCACCGTAGTGACGCAACTGCCTAATGTCATTTTACAAAGCGAGAAAAGCTTCACTTCGCAAAATTACATTAAGCAGTGACGAAGGTGAAGCGTCTGCAGTGAGAAAGCTGGCTCTCACTTGAGTGATCTTCACTGAAGTAATCTACGAGACACCGAAACCCTTTTCTTTTAGAGAAAATCGAGGTCGATCTGAACAAGTTACATGAAAGGATTCGTGGCCTACCTACAGTTGATGAAGTATTTTAACGAACCCTAGCATGGCTATTGACTCCTTGAACCTTTATATTTTCCTTTTATTTTTACGAAACTAATAGTACAATTAGATCGCGGCAGTGGCGTAGGCCTTATCGGGGCAACCATTCATTCGTCTACTGACGAGAAACTATGCGTAATCGTAAGTGCGTGCGCACCAGATTGGCCGCTTAGCCTATATATTTTGCCTAAAAATCGTAACCTAGACAAGCCATACACATTCTGAAATATACAATATAATCCAATTTAGACTTTGAATTTATTTGTCTGACTGGAAAATAAATACTTAAAACTTAACCTAACCCCAATAAAACGCAGCTGTGAATTCATTCAAAGTTATGCAAAGTTGCAGTATGACTACTAGCAGAGTATGGAATTTCCTGCTAGTTAACCCAGTATTTAAGCGGGAAATTTTGAAAACGTGTCAGGGGGTTTACGTTAAGGTGCTTAGAGATTTAAAAGTCACGTTTCCATAACGCGCGCAGAAATTCAAGAAGATTCTTACAAGTCTTGGAATCAAATAAATTCGTTAGTACTAGTTTGTCATAATCTGCTCTGTAAAAAACTCTTCCTTTTCATAGTAACGAGTATACTTGTAGTTGTTAAAACGTTTGAAATCTCCCGTTAACGAAAACAAGCGGGAATACGTGTTATTCTTGTTTATCTCGTTTTTAAAGGGAAGGTGTGAGGTAGCAAAGCACAAAACGAAAATTCCCCACTTAAATAGTGTTATTGTTAATCAGTTAACAATCTTTTGTATTACAAAAACTTTGGTACTGGATTAGCCCCTTACCTCTATAACTCACATCCACACTCCTCACGACGAAAGAAGTCTCTAGAACATCTGAGGTTGACAGAGAGACCGTTGGCCTTACCCGTCTCAAAGACAATCGGCAAATGGCAGACAACAGCGTAAGTATAATTAAACTTTGCTTTGGGGTCCAAATCTCTATTCTTGAGCACTAGATAAAAGCACATCCCAGCCTCCACGGAAGGGACATTTTTTTTTTTGCGAGTTGGTATGCTTGTTTCTAAATCTCGAGATTCCTTAACTAGCGAATGTTCTCATAGAAAATATTGGAGCCAAATTAAAGCTTGTCGACAAAGATGCCAAGCTTTTAGCAAATCCTACCATTGATAGTTCTTTGATTATGCAACCCTGATAGTGGCACTGAAAGGATAGAAAACGCCATATGCCATATATCATTTATTTGCTTTTAAAATGTTGAAACTGTTCCTCCCGTAGAGTTTGAGTTCCGGCTACTTGGAGTAATTTCTCACATAAGGTTTAACAAATTACTTCCATTGCTGCTATCGTTTTTTCTTTTAAGCATACATAGGCTATTTTTGTATTAAATTGGCATGGTCATTAGATCACTGTGAATTGGAATAGGTGGAGCTTAATCAGTGTTCAGGTACCATTTTGGTCCGTGGATGCTTAAATATCGATTAATTTGTGCATGCTTGCTGACCCTGCATGCAAAAGTACGAAAATGACATGCAAAGGGTTGTCTGTATCATTGCATCATTGAGTGTTTCTTAATGGAGTCTATTGAAACATTGTTTCAGGAGCAGAAAAATGAGGAGAATCATATTAATTTAAAAGTCATGGGTTCTGTGAGTACTCTTTTAATACTCGATTTGATGGCTCTTTGGTGTGTCTTATAAGGATTTGTTGTTATTTAAAGACATCTTATTGCACCATTTACAAGCAATTTTAGCCATTCTGATTATGGAATCATCATAACCAGGGTTACTTGTAGACAGAAAATGTGAATATAGACTAGATTAGCTTATAAAGCAAAGTATTTGTTTTGGCATTCAGTAAGTTAATTCTTTTTTGGGGCAGTATTAAGCAATTTCATATTAATATGTTTTGAGGTGCTTGGACTTTCATGTGTAGGTTGCATTTAGCTCCTCAAACTTCTTGAAACTAGTTTATCTGTTTTTGCTCCATACTACCACACGCTAAAACATTGATAATTTTTTTTTCTTTTGTAAGTGGAGTGATACTAAGGTGATTGGCCTCTCTTATCAGGTCATGTTACTCAACCCAACTACTGATCAGGCAATGACAAAAGTATATCTGGGTATTTCAACTCAACCTAGGCTTCACTGTATCCAAGACTGCGAGTCGTTTGAGTGTTCTCTGATATTGGGACAAAAACTTATAGTGATACTTAAAGTAATACACTCCACTTCTAAAGAGCAAGTATTTGTCATTGATGTAGAGTAAGCCAATAACCTAACTTCCAAGGATGTTAGTAGGTTGGACAAACTTCCAAGTAAAACAGGCACAAAAATCTTGCATTTAAGCCGAAAATATTTGTTCCATTGCCCTATGTTATACTTGTTTAACCAGATGGCCTTATTTTTCATATGCTCAGTGTCATTTGATTGAATTGGTTTTGTATGGGTCTACCTTGAAAAACTTAGAATTTCTTGTAGGACAACACAGAAGTTCACTTCAAAATTAAGAAAACAACACAGCTCAAGAAGCTTAAGCAAGCATATGCTGACAGACATGTATGTTATTTATAGTGGCCGATGATTGTTTTTGATGTGTTTGAATTTTTTAGTAACTTTTTGTTGCTTGAGAATGTCTTAGAGATGCCTATTTGAGTGTGAAAGAACTTGTTTGCAGTTTCTGCTTTACAGCATTTAGTTTACCTTTTCAAGTTCTTTCCACCTACTGATTTAGCTGTGGGTGATGTACTTTTTGATAACCTTTTAGGGTGTGGCACTTAACTCTCTTCGCTTCTTGTTTGATGGTCAGAGGATTGCTGATGACATGACGCCTAAACAGGTTTGTCTTTGTATTATTTGTGCACCTTCAATTCGATATGACCTAAAAATTACTGTCACAATGAGATAGAGTTTTAGAAGGCTTCTGAGTTGTGCATTCTGATATTTCAAGACATGCTGCACATCTTTTTAGTGAAGTAAATAGTGGTGATACTTTGTATTACCATTAAAGGTTGAGACTTATGCGGGTTTTTTTTTTTGCACTCGGATTTTTAGCTAGAGATGGAGGATGGCGATGTAATTGAAGTTTATCAGGAACAAACAGGAGGCTGCAGATGAGATTGTATGTGCCTTTTTTGCTTTGATTTGCACCTGCAGGTAAATGTGTTTCTATGCTGGCCATTGTAAAAAAACATGGAATCCTTGCTTGCTGCCCTGAGCTTGAATTTCCATCTGGATTTAGAATTTATTGAATTTCTTATCGGAGCAGTAAAATTTATGTATGCTATTTTGGTTTTGCTAAGAAAATCTTTTACTTGAGCGAGTTCTAATGCGAATATCGGCTCATGGTGGGTGTGTCTTATGCAACGTCGTTAATATGCGGGAGATTAAGCTCACGGTAGCCATAATGGGTTGTTTGACCATCCACTAGGTTAAGTAGCCTTGTGTGTCGTCAAAAACTATTGATTAAGCCACTTGCGTGGCTTTTCTTGTTGTAAGTAATTACGATCGGTACGTTTGCTCATGTGCTGCGAGATTGGCGCGTGTTGTTAACTGGTATGGAATACCGTTCGACGGCCGGCGCGCGTGATTTTTTTTCCCACCATAGTTTGCGGACCACTCATTTGCATAAAACCAATCAGCAAGCAGCAGCGGCACAACCAATCAACAAGGAGCGGTGGCCATC
>QQSS02181141.1:0-14266 GCA_003687565.2 Craspedacusta sowerbii
ATAAAGGTAATTAAAATAACCAATCATAGAAAAACCCAAGACAATAGAAACCCCAACACAATAGACACTACAGGACATCCTCTATCGTTGTTAAAAACCCTTCGTAGCCGTTACTGAACGTAGGTGAACGGATGTGATTCTTCTTCATCTGCATTGGTATAGGAAGGTGTGCATTAAAATTTTGACTTCAAACGAGAGACTTAAAGCTGAATCATCATGTTAAGTGTCAATTGAAACTTGTGATATCTATAATACCACTTGGTGAGAATGTCTTTGGTTCATCTTCCGAATCCTAAGTCAGAATTATCGTCTCCAAGAAAATTGCGGATATTTTAGCGGAGTTAATGGCGTAAGATACTTTCCTCGTCATGACAATTAAATCGGAAACTCGGAAATCAAATTTCTTCCGTTTCTGGCCGTTCATCCTCGCTGGTGTCGAGTTCTTCCTAACACGCACAAAGGCAATTCCTGACACTCCACGACCTAGCAGTGCTAAGCAGACCCAGTCAAACATTGCAAAAACAAATAAATTAGTCAATTAATAATAGCAGCAACAATAATAATGAAATATATGAACTACAATTGCAAGTGAAGTCCATGATATTTTACTTTTTGAGTTTTGTTTCATTTCATTTATTGTGTCGTGTCGCCACAAGTAACAAAACAAATCAGTAATATTTACAAGCATATAATAGTGCTCGTCACTACTAGTCCAGATTAGGTACTCAGAGAAGGCATGGCTCATATGCGTTAGGATGCTACAGTGCACCATGAGAAACCGTGATTGAACTAATCTGTCAGCGAATGAAATGATTCGCACAGTTTGCTTTAGCGCTCGAGTTTGCTACCACTTAGTCAGTTCTTGGGCTTTTTTTTTTTTTTTTTTTGTAACTTCAGTCTCTCTGATATCTAGATTGTTGAGTTTCCTATAAGTGTTTTCGCCATACATTCCCGCCATTATGTATGAACATATTTGTTACTAAGCTTTTTATTTGTCTTTGACATATGGCTGGTTGTAAATTATTGTAAAGTACGTTTTCATTAGGTACCGCGCCTTCAAGTTCTGATTGCTCTCGAGCAGCTATTTTCAACTCCCTTATTCGTCGATCGACGATGCGGCCGCCATTCTAACTTTCCTTTGGTCTGCAAGTTAGGTTATCTTACCAGAAAATGTTTCAGACTACAGGCTAACGACGCTACAAGCATTCTTCTGTATTATTTTTCTTTAATTCGATCGATGACTCATCGCTTCCTAGATGCCAGAGCCGAATTCACAAGAGTTGACATCTTTTCAAATTCTTTTCAAATTCAAAGTCCAGCTGGTCTCCAGAAGCCATGCATGTGTTCTCAGTGTCGAATTTATCAGATTAAACTTTGCTTGTGATCCACCGCCAGTTTCTTGTCGAATGCCAGCGCCCGATTGGAATTTCCTTGGTCTCATAATCAGCTTTCTCGGCAGTGGCGTGCGAAATCTCTATGTGATATGGACGAAGAAAAATAAATAACGTTTACATAATATGATCGAGAAGGGAGCGCGCCCTCTGGGTTAGCAGGCTTTGTTTTCCATGTTAGCAGGTGGGAATTTTTTTATTTTATTTGCCCGGCGACGTTCAATCCAATTTGCTCAGCTCCTCCTTTGATCTATCGGGGCGATTGTAGTATCCTCTCTTTCGAGCTGTCGGTCTTCTTAGACATTTAAAGACGGGGTACCGTTACATGTGGACAGATAATGGTTCGGCATATGTTCTTTCGCATAACCTCGATTGCTTTTATTCTTCTTACCTAGCACAGCACCTTAGTCACAAGTTAGAGCTAAGACCTCCCTAACCAATGGCTAAACAGTCCTTTTAACTAGTCAATGGATTTTAGAAGGAAACTATGCTGCATTGAAAAAATGTTCAAGCATTATCTAGTATCTTCAGTACCGTGAAAAAAATATTACATAGTTTAAAACAAAAAAAGGAATAAACCTAGTTTTGCAAACGTCTACCCTAAACGAATAACAATAAATGAGAAAAATGACAAAAACAATAAATGACGCGACCGAAAATGTTAGCTATCTTGTAATCTATGACGCATTTGAGAAAATGCGTTCGTAGGAACTATGGATATTGATATACTTGATATATTTAAATACTTTTATTGCAAGGAGCCTTCGTTTTTTCCTTTTTGAAGATTGCATTGGGAGCTCCTCTGTCTTAACAAGCATGCCCCTGGGGCTAAGGAACGGTTGCTAGATTTTTTGAGCTCACGGTCCTGGTGTTGGCAGCCGCGAACTAGTGACGTAACAGGTGCGTGCTATAAAGTCTCTATAAAAGACGAATTAGCATACTATGGTGCTTAGAATTGCCATACATTAAAGATTTGAAGGTGAATGGGAAAATCAACAAAGGTTGCTTGGGGTTGGGAAAGACTCTGTCACTGATAACTGGCATTCATTTTGTTACAGATCCATGTGCGTGTGTGTGTGTGCGTTTGTCTGTGTCTGTGTGTGTGCGCTTGTGTGTGTTCAAGACTCAAGATTCAATTTATTTATTTGTTCATTTGATGATGTACATCATCATTGCCAAATCACAGCCAGGTTTTCATGCGAAAATTTTTAAGATAATTATATCGGAAAGGCTTTTGAGTCCCCAAGGCGGTTGGAAATGAACAATGCTGTTGCTTTTGTGCAATGCAATGCTTCGTAATCTTATCTGACTTAAAAACTGCGTGCTTGTACTGCTGTGACTGCTATCAGCTTCCCTAGCTTTTCTATAGCATTACATATTTCAAATATGGAATGTACTAGAAGTACATTTCAAAGGGACCTTTTTGGGGCCTGTGTAAAAAGTTAATGCATATGCGATTCTGAAAGTTTTAAAACAGTATAGACAACAAATGTGGCTGCAAAATTTGATCTTCCATCTACGATTTCGGTCAAGTTGTATTGCTGTACGCACTTCACTTAAGGAGCATTCAAAAGCTGCTTAAAACGAACACATCGGGCATAGCATAACATGAAATCGCGGTGTTCTGCTCCTTACAAGGAAACCACGCAAAGATTGCAGCAGCGTCATTTATGTATCTTCAAAAAACATTCGAACGCTTGTTTGGGCCCGGGTTTCCATGACATCCATTTGATCAATTGCTAGAAGAACCACCAGTAGCGAGTTGCACCGTTTAGATTTTGTGATTCTTAAGGCTGCTGTTGTAAGTGTAACCGCTTCTCCAATGCCGAAGTGGCGAAATGAGAGATTCTGCAAGTTTCACAATGCTTTCATCTGAAGCGAGAAGCGTGTTCTGAACAGTTGAGCGCACGTGGTTGTTTCTCAGCTACGGCCTTAATTCTCTTTCAGCTTCGCGTGACGCCATGTTTAACCTTTGTACTCCAGCCCATTCAAAATGTTGACATCTGTCACGTAGTCCAATGATCGCTCTCTTACGCCGTGTCACGATATCAATTACGGTGGATGGGACTTGCTCAAAGAGGAGCCGAAACGGAAAAGGCTCGTGTAAATTTCAAGCTCTTCCCATATTTCAAAAGATTCGAGAACATCTAATTGCCCTGAAAGCGCACGGTAATAAAATATAGATGACCTTCATCGGAACATTAGCGAACAGAAGTTCGTTAAATTCATTCGGGATTGAGTACTGATCAATTAATATGTCGACTCGAGTGTTAACAAAGAATGAGCAACCTTGTGGGGTATCTTATTGCTGGTGTGGACGCGCCTGCCTTGGTTTCGCTCGTTTGTGTCTGTGCGTTTGGGGTGTGTGGGTAGATGTGTGTGTGTGTGTGTGTGTGTGTGAGAGAGAGAGAGAGAGAGAGAGAGAGAGAGAGAGAGAGACAGAGAGAGAGAGAGAGGGAGGGAGAGACTGTGTACTTATGTTTGCGAGTGCAGAAGCTAAATGATCATTATCTCCAAATGGTTATGCGTGAATAACTAAAGAACTAGAGAAGGAAAATCCTTGACGAGATTGTGGTTGTAAATTTGACAAGCAAGCATGGCACGTGAGTCGCTTCATTCGAGGTCGCGGATGGGAGAACCTTTATTTCTTTGCGTAACCACCAAGGATTTGATATCTGAACCTCACTTAGAGGAATTAGGGACGACTTTTCGCGGTTTATAGAAGTTCTTACGCCCTTGTTCAACCCCGAGGCGGGTTCAAGAGAAACCAGCTTAATGATGACTGACGTCAATAAGGCGACTGTTGCGTGTCGCTTGGCGTCGCTAGTGTGGCCTGGTTTCCGTAGTCATAAGAGCAGCGGCCACAAATCATGCACCGTGACTTACAAACACCTCTTGAGTTTTTTTGACTCTTCCAACGATAAAGAAAATCCATGCATTCTCTGCTTTGCATAAGTGGAACTAGGCTTTGGCGCAGTTGAATTACATAAATTATTTCTCGTCATAGTTACGAAAGTTTGCCACCACGTACTTACAAAAGTTGGACACTAATAAATTTGTCAAACCTTTATTTCACAAGGTTTTTATGATAGCGTAGTGGGAACTCGAAGTGAAAGATCTGCCTTTTTTGTTCGGCGATACACGCGATGTCAACAGTGAGACCATAAAACACCATCAAATGCAGAGAAATGCTAGTAGAAACGAAACTAAAAATTATGCCTAAATTTTCACTGTATTAGAATTGAAGCCATCATGTAATGAATGCACGCATTTACCTTTACCAATGCCGTTACAAGAGACGTTTGATCGTTTAGTAACTCGTGAATCAGCGAAGAAAATAAAGAAGGGGAACTCACGGAAGCGAAGGAAGGAAATCCATGACACGCGGCATAACTCAGGCAGATTCCTTCTTAAAACCACATGCCGCTTCTAAGGAATTATTGAATTGGGCTCCTTGTATTGGCTTTACTGACAATGTTATCATTTATTAATGGTTTGTATTATCTGCCTTTCTTTCACTGCATTTGCAGGTGATAAGCCATGTGCTTTCATTAAAGATTCGCTAATTTTGTACACCGCTTGCGTCCTATATGCGAGGGAGCTGACATCTTCGCCTCCTTCGCCACAATTCTGCGATAGAGCGAGGCAACTCCAATGTATATGTAATCTTCCTGGCATGCGAAGTTTTTTTCCTATGTGCAAACCTCCCAGATGAAAAAATTTCGGAAAAATGTCTTGAAAGAGCGCTCTTGCGCGGATGCGTCAGTACAAACATCACGCAAATGAAATATTGAGTTTCGAGGAACTTTAAAGAAGTGTCAGCTTTCAAGAACCCTAAACCTGGGCTTTTCAATCTTCGCAATTCTCCATCAATATATGTAACTCTTATAAAGATTCATAACACGAGATTTGAGGATTTATTTTTCCCATCAACAAGAAAAATGCGTAAGCATACCATGAAAACGCTTTTCTACTCTATGAAGTAGATTATCAAGCAGAAAATCTATAATTTACCAGAATCAAGGAAGCGTCTGCACAAGTGCATCGTCCTGGCATATAGCAATTCATTTTAGAGTAGTCTTATCTTGGTTATTTTCGGAGAATAATGTCCGCTTTTGCCTTCTTTTGTCACAGCAGACGGCACTTGCCGCAATTCGGCGTTTATTCGTCAATGGATCTTGCACCTTCTGGACCCACGTTAAATTACATTGCAATACATCCACATTTATCCAACTGTGGATTATATTGCACGTACTTGCTGTTCTCGATATTGTGCGTGGTGCTTATTTCATAATTCTTCTTTATTTTTTTTGTTGTCAAAATAATTCGTACCAATACAGAAGGGTTGGGGGGGGGGGCTCTTCAATTCCAATTAGCATTGCTATGAAGAGCCCTCCTTCCCGCCTATATTGCATTTATGTATGATAGTGCATTTCTTGTCGATGGGAAAAATAAATTCTTGAATCTTGAAATATTGATACATTACATTAACTTGCATTGCATTACGTGACATCCACATTTATCCGACTGTGGAATATATTGCACGTACTTAGTTACTTGCTGTTCTCGATATTGTGCGTGGTGCTTATTTCTTACTTCTTCGTTATTTTGTTTGTTGTCAAAATGATTCGTACCAATACAGAAGCGTTGGGGGGGGCTCTTCAATTCCAATTAGTATTGCTATGAAGAGCCCTCCTTCCCACCTATATAGCATTTATGAAATAATGTAGAGTTTTTCCTAGTGGTAACCAAGGGCCGGCAAGAGCTTCCCGAAAACGCCCGCGCTTGGGAATGCCCACGTGTGAAGTTGGCGCCCATGTGAGCTGTTTCTTTGGAGCTCTTGAAATATCTGATTGGACGAACGATGAATCAGACCAATCGGATTGGAGGAATAGGGATGACGACAGTGCACGTGACTGTTGTTTTGGTGTTGATGCCCAGCCAATTTTTTTTTCTGGTAGAATCGATTGTGACTTGGACAAGGTGGCTAGCAGTCAGGGACCTTGATTACGTCTAGTCAATATGAGTTTGGATTGTTTGCTTGAGGCTGCACGAATAGTCGAACAGAGGGAATCTAATGGTAGGTTTGATCTTTTGATCTATTATTTTTTCGCACTTAGTCAATTTTGACCGAATTTGCATCCATTAACTCACAGGACGGGTTATTTAATGGCGGATTGATTTCCAGGTAATCGCTTCATTTCTTCGATTGGGCTGCGCAGGGACAAAAGGCTAATCAAAAGATCACACACATATCGGTATGACCATCATTTAACATTTTTTTTGCTCGTTTTAGTAGCGAGGAAAATTTTCAAAAGCTTTTCGTTCGCAGTGCGTGCGCCCGTTGATGACGCGGTGATCGTGGTTTATTGATAAGCGGTGTGCATCATGTATTTTCTGTACAAAGTCGCTCTGATATGTCTTTGTTTTGCAAATTAATTTTAAAGTATTTTGTTTTTCCTTTCCCATATAACAGACCTGTGCTTATTTTTAGGGCAACACACAATCAACTTGAAAAAAATCGGTGAGTTTTTAACACCGGTTTTATTGATTTTTAGTGTTGTTGCTTCCTAATGCTTAATACAAATGCTACCTCGTGTAAATTTCAAGGCCATTAACCGTTCCCGTACTCAAGTTAGGGACCGGCTAAGTACTGCCCTCTATGTAGAGATTTCCTAAGATGGGTGCGGGGAAATTTTCTTTCGTCTGTTACCTGAAGAAGCTCGTGTTGTCGTTCTTTAAGGCGGGCCCATCTACGAGATTGCTTGGTTTCGCTTCGCGACTTGGTGCCATCCCCACCTGACGTTTCCAAAGTAACCACTCTAAATCTCTTACAGAGTGCCAAGCAGTACATTAAGGTTAGTAAAGGACTAAGGTCTCTGAAATCCTGTGTACTTTTTGCTCTATTGGCCTATTGTTTGTGAAAGCTCACCAACTGTAATCAGATGACCTTTGTGGGCCAGTTCAACCTCCTACAGTAGGGATGGGAACTGGTCTCCGAGCTGTCACTCGTAATGCGAGATTAGTTGAGCTGCGAGATGAGTTTAGCTTGTTAGTCGGTTGCGGCCCTGGTCTCCTTGAATTCAGAAAATCATGTATATATGTTGAAGTATTTTTTTTCCCGAGGGTCACTACAACAAATTACGAATGTGGATTTCTTGGTATCAATTCATATGGATGTGCTTTTTGTTCTGGAAAGCATGTATATACATGTTCTCCTAATGTGCTTAAATATCGAGGGAAACCTGTTGAAATTGCAAGTTTGCATCCAATCTAAATTGGTAATTCATCAACAATTTGTTTCTTCAAGGTTCTGGAAAATCATGATAAAGAGGCACAGTCATTGAAGCGAAGCCTTTGCGTAGAACAGCAGCAGTTAAGAAAGAAGCTGGCAATGTTGTTAAATGGCTACGCCAATGCTGATGAGTCTGTTGTGATCTTTAAGTCGGTATCGTCCATGTCCTCTGAAGCCTCTTCGTGTGATGAGGAAATAGATGTGGAAAATGATTTTGACACTGGTTATGCTAGTGCTGATGACAGGTCTTCCACTGGCAGTCTGTCAAGCATGACCAGTGTGCTGTAAGCGTTTCGTAAATTATAATGGTTGTTCTTAGGACAGCAAAGATATTTATATATTTGTTGAATGAATCTCAGAAATTGTAAATTTTAGCCGTGCAGAGCAATCATCTTCCACATATAAATTAGGTCATCAATATTGTATTTATGGTCTGGTTTTAAACATGGATTTTCTTTCATTTTAATTGCTTACATAGTGGCATTTTGTAAGACAGTGGCAAGTCGACTATGTAAGCATTTTTTGTGCTGTGCCAGAATTCATCTTACCAGTAAGTTTTCCTACTTGCAATCTTGGTGTGCAGCTATGTATATGATCTAATTTGTCAATAAAATAAGTAATTTCCTATCCTTGGGTATGGTAGTCTCCTTTAGGGTGTAAAGTGTTCCCTTCTTCAGGAGGTTGGCTGGTTGCATCTAATTATGTGGAAGTGCCGTGCTGTTAAGTATGGGCATCTGTCACAAAAAATGCCACTGGCTTGCCTTACAGTTGTCCTTACATCTTCGTGTCTCTTTCATGTACTATAACTGAATGAAGAAAACAGATTGTCTGTTGATTTGCTGCTTGTTAGAGTGGATGCATGGTTTTTGAGCTGCTTATATTCAAGTTGCAGCTTTGTACCTAGTGCTGCCAAAGTGTGGCAGGCTTAGAGTTTGCTCAGTCGTAAACAGTTGTTTTGTGGTAAGTGTGTGGATGGCCCATGCACGTGTACATTTTTATTCTGTTTGACGGAATAGCTTGAAATTATTGTTCCTTTTTTTTTTACATTTGACCTTACTGGGCTGCACTTAAAGAGCTTCGAAATAACACTGATTGAAGTGGTCCATATTTAGTAGCCTCTACCACTGCTTATAGTGTAATGTGAATGTAGTCTATTCATCATACACTTATCTGGGTTTCAATTTTTCTGAACTTTGTTTTCTTTCATGGCCTGCCGTCTAAAGGGCCTTCCATGGAGTATCTTATGGTAGGTCTGCGTGTCTCAAACAGCCTGGAATTTCTTCTGAAGCAGCCGTGTTCTCGTGTGTCGTGTTGTTCGAGATGGTCTTCTTTGTGTGGTGGTTTTAGTTCTTGAAGTGGATTTTCCAGCCGTTGCTATCCAGTTAACTTGGAATGGGTTGAAAGCAGTTCATTATTGCGCACCTATTTTTATATGGCTTTTTTTAGATGTTTGCCAACACATGTTCAAATGCGTTTGTTTCACGTGCCTTCGTTCACAGTCGTGATTTGTTTTTCAAACGGCTTTGCAGGTCTGGAACTTTTGCCAGGCAGTATTAGGTTAAGCTTGCTTGGATTTTGTTTGATTCCGTCCTGGCTCGTTTAGTTATTTGCCCTCGGTGTAAGCTTTAGGCATGTTGCACCATATTTGCCTTCGACGCGGACAAAAGTTAAGCGAGTTCGATGTTGGAGTAAATTCGTAGATGTATGCCTGTGTTTTCAGTGCTGCTTTGAGTCAGTATTTTGTGGAGTGAGTTGAAGAAAACGCCAGGTTTGTAATTTATGGAAGATATTGGCGCGAATCGAACATTGTGTCTTGGAATCCTGATTTTCCTCCGTGCTCCGTCTGTTTAGCCTTGCCCAAGCTTGCGCATATTATGAATCAGTCCGGCTGAAATAAAACACCATGAGAGGTCTCTCCGTAGAACCTTGCTTTAAAGGCTTTATTTGAATTTCGTTTAGTGATTTGTTTGTCGGGCGACCATTACTTTTGATCTGAATCAATGTTGCAGGGCAGACCTTTATTTTGACATTTCGTCAAAGTTGAGCTGTATCCTCTGTTGACCTAGGTCCATAACTGGCAAATTGCTTCACAATTTCAAAAGCCCTATCGTCATAAGCCAGGCGTGTCGCCTGTATTGTTAGTGGCATGATAGCCTGCGAAGACATACATCCACACCCACCCACACATCCAAAGAACCCATCTCCAAAGAAGACCTAAACAGCAGCAGTACGACTTCCTCGTCTGCTGGGAAGATCTTCAAGAAGAGTGTCTCCTGGTAAGAGGGGTCAGTGCGATGTCAGTTTCACGATCGTTGAAGCATCGACCAGTCCTCCGAGCCTCCCTTTGAGGGCACGTATCGAGCTCTTTAGCTCCTTGAGATGCTCAACGAACATCCGATGACTGGCTTCATTTGCTGTCACCGACGATCGATAGACTGCGCATCCGGAAAAACTCCTCCTGCTTACTAATGCTGCTGCTAGTACATAATACGTTTACTTTGATTACCGAGCATAAATAAATGTGAACTGAAATAAATGTGAACTCAACTCTTGCTTCGCACACGCAATAGATGGTAGGTGGACTGGTTGATTGCGCCAAGAGTGCCTTTACTAATTACATTAGACTTCTAACATTGCGCCCCTGCCATCCATAGCAGACAGGGGGCTGCGCCTCATCGCTTAAACTGTGCAATAGTTTACTGCTTTTTACAACGTTTTTTCTCCTGCGTGTAGTAAACGTGGCCACGGCTCGCCGAGCTTTTCGAGTGAATCGTGAAAATCAGCTGCGGGTAGCGGCGACCGTTCACTAATCGCTAATCGCTTTGCATACGTAGACGGGGGTCGAAAAGAACGCTCGCTGAAATTGCTAAACCACAACCACAACAATAGAGCGATTCTTATTTCTTGGATAGGATGGGCTGGTTTGCAAATCCTCTAGTAAATATCATATATTTTAAAGATAAATTCTATTTAAAAAGCGTTATTGAATTCTTTGCTCATAAATATATTCAGAACATTTGAAGAGCTCAAATCGCTTGAAAGACAAGAGAAAGGTTAAAGATAATTGAAAGGCTGGCAAATTGCCACGAAGACACCATATTTATGAGAAAATTTGTGCACTCACTACACACCTACACGCACTAGCATGTTGGAGTGTATTGAGAGTCAGGTGGTACGGTCTTCGTTGGGAACACAATTTGAGTGTTGCATGTCTAGCGAGCTAACTCGAGCATGTTAACTCTATGCCTGCGGAAATTCCGACAGAATGGAAGAACGCCTGAGATGAACGCTTTAAACGCGTGCGGAATATCGACGTATGGAAAACGTTCTTGGGCTTGTGATATGTGCTGCTCTTTGTAAAATGGCTGGTTCTGCGCTATTTTTAACGGCTCGGTAACGTTTTCAAAATAGTGGCACGCAGTGACTTGCCATGCCTCACTCAAGGTCACCTAGACTCAACCAGGCTGTTATGGATTATTCCATTATGGCAATTGATGGCGATTACGTCTAGCTGTTATGGCGTCCGGATGTGACATGAGCAGTTCAACAGACAAAAGTATTTTTGTAGTACTTATTATGTAGCGCAAACGTGGGTGGTAGGAGACATGTTGGAACGCACAAATACGCTTTCTTCACACGTTTAGGTTATTCGTTATTTGAGCACCCTTCCAGCGTGGGGTACCCGTCACTTTCTCATTGATTTCATTGATTGTCCTTTTTGTAATGATCTTGGTGATGGAAAGTCGCGTATAAATAGCGACGGAGTATCATTAAATAAAAAGAGCTACGAGAGAAACACAAAGCTGTGTAGAGCCGGACGTGTTTTTGGAGCTCTCTTAGTGAGAAATTTCTCTGAGGAATAAACCCATTACCTTTTAGCAAAGACATTTAATTATATAACTCATTCCTGTGATTATAGTGTAAATTTGGACGACTCGCTAGGAGGAGCTGCAAGCTTGCTGGTGGATAATAGTGGATTAAACACCGTAAGCAGGTTGGAGTGTGCTAGACTTCCTACTGGAAACAAGCGATCTGGTGGCTAATTTGCGAAAACAGGAATTGCACAAGAATGTCTGGCAAGCCGATCAGATAAAGGGTTGCTCAAGCAGCCTAAACTTAAACGATGACCTTATCGCACGCCTCATAAGCAAGTCTTCGCCTTCTTCCCACGAAGCATTGCCGAATCTCGAATTCAAAAAATCGCCATCAATCGAACATAAAGAGCGGCGCAATGCTCATTCGACAGGGGTTACAACGCCAATTTACTACAACACAAGCGTCGTCAATGGCATTTGAACCTATTCGTGCACGGGGACCCCCTGTCTGCGGTAACGCATGCGCTTTTGGACAAGCAACGAGCAGTCATGGCGGCAAGCGAGTTCATGTTGTCACAAGCTTGAATAGAATGATGTTCCGCACTTTCCTCACTGGCACCTGAGGCGCGTATTCATTTTACAACGAGCAAGAGGGGATCCATATCTTCCTGCCGCCGACAATCGAAGAAGTGACTGAGAAAAAAAATTTGATTAGCGCGATTAGCGAGTCCGTTTGACATCGCCGCTGGCTAATTAGTTCGGATCGACCCGCCATTTGAAGCGAAGGAAGTCGTCCTATCGCTTCCGGGATCACAGGTGGGGAAGAGGGGGAGACTTCAGGATCTTCCACCGTGCTTCCGCATCGGTATCCTAGCAGGCCTTCGCGAGAGTGTAGAGTTATCGTGACTTCTCGAGCGGAAAACTTGCTTAAACTGACAATTAATGAATTCATGATGGCTGAACTGAGCTTGAAAAAAAGCTGCTCGCGCCATTGTCATCTGTCGGAACCTGTCAAAGGGGGTCCAGTCCTTGTGGGGCGGGGGTCAGATATTTGCACCACTCGCGTCAAGCGTTGAAAGGCAAGTCTGGCATACTTGAGCGAGGATGAAAACCGCCAGAACAAGATGATTATTTTACTCATAATTTTATAAAAATCTAGCATAATTAAACATATTAAATTATTACTTTTCTTGTGGTGTGGTGAGAGTAAAGCCTTTTTTGAATAGGAAACAATGAGTCTGTTTATTTTTCTGACCTACGAATTTCACAGACTCCAGCTTTTGGGCAGCTCTCGCCCCCACACAGACAAACACAGACAAACAAGCACAGTAGCACACCCTAGAGAGTTACGGAGGCAGTACAACATGGTCTAACTCTACCCGACAAACCAATATCGCCAAGTGGCTGGCCTCACTAAAATAGGTGGCGTAATCTACGGAGAGTTAAAATTGGTCATAAAATTTTGGAAATAAACGCTCTCTATGCTTACGTCTCAATTGCAGTACTATTAAACAGGAAAAGGGATTGAAATTTTTTTTCTCGGTCATATGACTTTTACTTGCCCGCCAGGAAGGGAGGCCTATGCTCTTTCAGCTCCTCAAGGTGCCGCCATGAACATCCAGAAACGTATTTGTTGCCGCGTGTTCTACCGTTCTTGACGCGTTGGTGTGGAAATTGTCGGACGCTAGAAATGCGTCTGAGCGATCAACCACTTAAAAAGAAGCGAAATCACCAGCGTCGCGCAGGCGCCTAGGCCAATAAAAACACATCCCCACGGCAATAATAGGAATGGGAACCGGAAAACCAAGAGGCCCGGTTACAGGCTTCGCAAGTGCCCCGCGAATTGTAGCCACGTCTGTTAATGATTTTATAATTTACTTGAGACAAACTAGCGTTAAAAATAGAATTATGGAAAGCTGTGCTCACTTGAGAAAAACCATTATTCAAAGATTTAGACACGCAAGCACACACATATACATACATACCTACATACATACATTCATACATATAAGCATACATGCATAGGTGATGGCTGTCTACAGGCCTTCAAGTATAATGATTGCTCACAAGGCAGCAGCTGTGGTTGAACGGAATCCAAAATATCAGCTTGATAGTTTTACTAAACCAAATAACCTGCTGTTTGACAATATTTCCTATGTGCATGGCCTTGGTAGAGTGCGTACTGGCAGAAAATAACTTATGAAAGTCACGGTTTCGTTTCTGGTTGTAATACGTCAAATGAATTAAAAGATCAACTTTGCCAAGACTCAGACTTCCACACCGCAGCCATACATGAAAGGGGTTGCATTTTGCCTCATAGGGATGGCTTATCCTTACAAGCACATTTTTGCAGTGTCGGCCATTTAGCTCTAGCTGTTTCATTCCTGGAAGAAAAGTCAAGGTACCTGCACTCGCAAAGACGGCTTTAAGCAATTCTCTTGCCTAGTGCTGAAAGGCATGCTAACTCACCATCACACACAATGTCACTCTCACTATCCACCCTAGCGACCCTATTTATATCAGTGCATGTTCACAGTAAATTGAACGCATTTAGATTCTGTGACTTACCGCCGCGACCGAAGTCGCTTTTCCAGTGACGGTGAGATATCTCACGTTCAGCCGCACTGACTGCCAAATGCTGGCAGTTGCATTCACATTTTGCTTACCAAGGGTGGTTTGCTAATTCGCAGACTGCAGATAACTATTGACAATCAGCAGAATATAAGGCTCAGCGTAGCTCCTCTATGTACCTCGGTATATATATA
>QQSS02181163.1:0-14263 GCA_003687565.2 Craspedacusta sowerbii
ATGTATGTATGTATGTATGTATGTATGTATGTATGTATGTATGTATGTATGTATGTATGTATGTATGTATGAATGCAAGCATGCAAACAGTACCCTTAATTATGCAAGTAGCGTATACTCATGAACGGATTTACAGTCACAACCTCAAGGCAGCAAAGACTGACCGAAGGCGTCCCAAAAAAAAGGAGCGATTCACTCCGGAGCAAATTCGTTGATATAAGGACTAACAAGACGTGATTAAAATCGCATAAAATAGCAACAATTGCTCAACATATAGAACCAATTAATTTATTACAATAAAGTCAATTTATTTTCCCAATAAGGGCATCGTCTTGAAAATAATCACAATATTAAGGGTAAAGCTATGTATCATAAACGCATGTATCATGAATCATAAAATTATCGGTCATAATCGCATTTATTGGAATAGGATACAATCCACAGTAACGTATACGACTGAGGACGCCACCTTGTTCCACGTAAAGCAAAATAGACAATCAAAAGTAAAACGCGTTACGCAAAAGAACCCAAATGTTATTTTTATGCTAATTCCTTACGTTTTGACAAACACAAGCAAACCAAAATGACATTAGAATACCAGAAAATAAAAAACGAGCCTGCTAGATGATATAACTCGAATTACGAATTATCATCGCTCGAATCAGTAAAAAAAATATATCGCTTGTATAGCACGAGACTCGTTGAAGAGGCAAAATAATAAACAGAAAATTATAGCATGAAACCATTTGTCAGGAATGAAGTCACCGTATTCCCTCTATTATTGCCATAAAAAATGCCACATTATGAGCATGAATATTAGATGTACGAAGCCATAAGCAAGGAGTTTTGGTGTGGATATTTTGACATGTTTTGATGTAGTTATATATTGCATTCACATATACATGAGTATACCTGTTTTTAACTTTTCACCGACTACTCGAGCCATTTCCATCATGACTGAAGTTCCACTGGATGCGTCTGCAGCACCGAAAACCCAAGAGTCCCTGTGGTTCCCAATGAATACATATCGATCTACGAGAGCACAAATCTTTTAGTCGACGCCAGAAAATTTTGCTTATAAACCCCAACTAAGCATACAGCAAGTGCCAGACTGCCGGCACGCAATAATCTTCGAAAGTTGGTCAAAGAAGAATAAATGCATCCCACTTTATAGCCTCAACGAGAGAACTATATCATTGAATTGATCTCTTTACTTGCACCATATGGACAAAAGCGCAATAAATCGCTAAAAAAAAAAAAAAAACGATGGAGCTGTGCCCGGTTTTACCTGGTTCGACTTCTCCTTTAACCGTTCCAACAACGTTCGTGATTGTTTTTAAACTGCGCTCGTTGTGCACTTCCACTTTAAGCAACCTGAAAACATCAGGAGGCTGCTAAGCATTCAATATCCGAGGCGCCAAAAGCAGCAATTAAGGCACAAAACAGATTAACTCACTCACCAGGTAACTGAACCTACCAGAATATCAAACGAATAGCCCTCACCTGATCCCAAATGTACACAACCACCCACACACACGCACAAACCTACACACACAGACGCACGCATATCGATAGAAATAACTTACAACTTTGGATCGGAAAAAGGTCCAGTTTTGTATGTGGTGTTCAGCAATCCAGTCCAATTTGCTGGCACCCCACTTCCTCCCATCAATCTGGAAAACACAGAACCATCACGAGGCCGTCAAAGCACGGAAGACTGACCAAATCTTCACCAAACACAAAAGCACGCAAACCACACACACACACACAGGCACACACAGTTGTGGCTTTCGCGGAATTTCAACCCGCCTATTCATAAGGATGTCTAATCAAAACAATGAACAATACAAAGTAACTAATCGCTTGCACTAACGAAACGAAATGAATTTAGTTCTGGTCCGTAGAATCGATTAGTTCTACAGAGCTTGTTACGAACGGGTGCAGAATTTTCAATCCAGCACCGACTGATTCGAGAGCGAGCCTCGTGCACGAGTTATCCTGGCTGCGGTCATACATACAAGAGCGTCCTGCAACGAGGCCGCAATCATGAACTATTCCATATAGTACGGACCTGTCTTTGTCAAAGCAGGAGCGTTTCCAACTCACTTACTATAACTTACTTAATATAATTTACTCAAACGAACAGGGCCGTTCTATTAGTTTTCAACAAAACATGTGCCTGCCTTACTCATAACACATAGGGCAGTCTAATGCTGCAAAGTTTGCACCACTTGTTTCTCCCAGCTAAAGCTCCATTCATTACTTTTAACGGGGACCATTTGATTCCCAACTAAAACTAGGACTTCAAACGAATCAAAACCGGTTGATGTCACATTTCAGGACCAAGAGTTAGCAGATTTCCGGACCAGGAGATAGAAGATTTCCGGACCAGGAGTTATCAGAATCATACCAAAAACCAGATCGAATCTAGCACAGGCTTTTACTTAACGAAAGTCTAACGACTAACGAATGCTGTCTAACAAACCCTTAACTTCGTTTCTGACGGAGATCTTTGCATATTATTACTCCGAGATCCAGCATCACGGGGAAGTTGGAATATACGGGGCAAATTGGAGAAAATTTAGATGAAGAGCAGGATGGCGATTGAAATATACAACTGCATATAATTGTCTACGAAACGAGCTTACACGACGAAAAGGATCAATACATTCCCAGATAGGTAGCAATAGGCGTTCCATATAAATCTGCTACTCCAGAACGGATCTGAGCAAAACATCGTGCCGCATATAAGGGCCCTACCTGAAATAAAAGTGAGGATGAGAAAAAGATACGGCGCAAACTCAAGCACCTAACTCACTTACTTCATAATAGCGAAGGCGTCCTTAGCAGAAATAGGTTGAACAGGAATCGATGGCAACCACAGCTGCGCTGCTTGATCTTCGTGGTACACCCAGTCTAAATTAACCCGGAAAAACTGCTAAAAATTTTCAAATCTGCAGAAGAATTGCACAGCATTTTATAAACAAATTTTTGAACTGGCACAGCTCCCTCCCTCTTCTTGAGGCAGGCTTAGGTTCGCACAGAAGAACTGCAGCCCAAAACAACGCTGATTATAACTCTTGCTAGTAATTAATTTTTCATAAGTACAGTATCAGGTCGTCTAGAAGAAAAGTACTATAGAAAACATATGATTTACTGCAGCAGAATCACCATGAAGAAATTTTCAGAACCAGGACACGTCACGCATATATTAAGTCCTGTCAATTCGAGTCGGACTTATGTTTACACACCGACGTGGCACTTTAGAACTCGGATTACTTAACTCGACTTCAGAAATGGCATTGAAAACGGCAAAGACTCCACTAGAAACTCTGACGTAAGAATTCCTATATCGTCTATTGTCTGATTTCCTTTGTGATGTCAATCACTATCTAAAACTACCGAGCCTCACTCACAAGACGCTGCCTTTAAAACTAAGAAACTCGAGATCGTGCCATGCGCATGGATTCATAATAATATTCATTAACGTTTACAAAGAAGCCATTTGAAATTAAGCTACAAGAGAATGCAGGTCAGAGCAACAAACAGCCGCCATAAACACGCTTTTACGTGCGTAACATGACAGCCCACATAAGAAAGTAAATAGCTAATGCACTTGACGCGTGGACCTATCATGTCCAGATCTCAACCTCAGCTTGGGGGCTCGAACTGTAACAACACGTGGCAAGCAGAACATCGGGAGTAAATCATATCACTGCAAACGTACTATTCAACGCACGCTATTTACAATACCTGCAAAGGAGCGTTTTAGACATGTATGTGCGTAGCGTGTGCGCACTTTTTAGAAATGTGTGTGCACGGCATACCTTTAGCTGCATAGCCTGGGGTGAGAGGGTCTCCACGCTCCCGCTTCACCGTTCCCCGCTCTACGCCATCCAGAGACGCGTAGTATCCATGAGGATATCTTTCTTCCGGTACAGGACCATAGTCGGCCGGATCATTATAAAGCAGAAGGGCTGCAGCACCACACTTCTCCGCTTCATAGGCCTAAACAACAGACCGACCGGAAGCTGTTTCCGGCAAACTGCTTGAAACACGCGCACACATATGAATGCATGGCATAACATCTACATCTTGAAAACTGCGACCTACTTTCATAACCAACTTAGAAGCAGGGCTAGAAACGGGTAGAAGATTTGCGTTGGGTTTGTCATACTTTGCGGGCACTGGTTAGCCGATTCACTCCGAATACCCAATCGATCGACAGACGAATAGCAGATACCGAACTGCGTTCAGCGCTGACAGTTCAAATGACGGATAGGGTTTATTTTCAAGGAAATGCACTCGCGGGTGACCCGAGCATAAAGTTCAGGTTTGGTCGGTACCTAGAGACCACCCAAACTGTGATGCACATAGCAATGAGCACTGTCCCGCCTGGTAATCAATAACCAAGGGTTCACCTCAAGATCTTAAGCTCCTCAAGATTAATATGAAAATATGTCCTAAAACTTTTTATTAAACTGCTATTTAAGGTGAAGCTTAAGACTACGTTTATTTGAATTAAATTCTTCTTGAACTGTAGGTCAAAAAGGCCTTCTTCCTGTAGAAAAAATAACTGCTGAAAAAAGGATAATGCCAGTTGGTGTCATGGGTGGAGGCAGCTGGGGAAGCATAGCAGCTTAAAATGCAAAATCAGATAGCTGACATCTTCTGGCCCTTAGAAACTCCTTTCCAGTGGAAAATAATCTTGCCACTGTTGCACTGGAAGAGATTGCTGCCTCAAGCGTAATGAATAAGTTCACAAGGGCTGGCTAACACAAAAAAGTTGCTAAGATCCACCTTTGGAGACCCTTATCATGCCAGGTCACTAACAAGCCTTGGCTTTCAGGGTCCTGTCTGCGGACGAAGAACCTTTGGAGAACGTGTAGGAAAAATTTTCTTACAACACTGTTTAATGTTCCATTTTATTGCAAAATATCGTTCTCCCGAATTCTACGAATGGCTACAACGAAATTTTTAAAATGATCTTCACGAACGACCTTGCCGCATCTGCTAACCGTGGAGCATAGAAGACGAGCAGCCAATCAGAGATCAGATTCTAATCCGCTCTGTTCCGTTCTGGTGAGGGGAGGAGGGGGGGGGCAAGCGCGTCAACACATAGCAACAGTAGCAGCCCAAAGAGGGGTTATGTTACGCTTTTAAACTGGCGAAACTTGGCGACCAATTTTTTTTAAGTTTTATACAGGTTAAATCAGTTAATCGCTAAGTCCGCAAAATCTGAAGAAAAGTCACGGAGCGTTGTTCGCTATGTAACGGACTTAAATGTAAATATAAAATTTAAATGTAAAAATGTAAATAAAAAATGTAACGGACTTAACGGACTGGGTGCCCAACTGCATATTTATACAGTTCAGGGGCGCCTCGAGTAGGAATCTTATGCAACCTTTATTTGCACACGCTAACTCGAGTTGTGGCACACAACCGAGAGGACAAGTGAAGTATAAAGAACCATGCCGTCGCATCAAGCGCCCCGCCATGAGATAAAATCTGCAGCGTGACGCAAGCGCCTACATTATCATATTTAACATAATCACCACAAGCACCGAGAAACAGCTAGGTGTACCCAAACCTTGTTAGCACGAGACGGACCTCCGTATCTTGCAATAACAATTTTTCCAGAGCAGTCTCGCATTCCTGAAATCTTCTTTAGCTCTTCATAATCAACAGGCCGCCCGTAATTTACATACAGTGGCTCTCCCTGAACAGGGAGGTGAAAACAGTCGACAGCATATAATGCTGAGCATTCAAGAAGGCCAATACCGTGAGGAATATTTAGCTGCACAGGATAAGGCACAGAAAATTTACCTTGTAGACAAAAACTGAAAAACTAAAAATATATGCTGCAGGCAGATTATTCAAGATTAAGTATCGAGAAAATAAAAACACGCAATTAGTTTCCATAAATCAAGATTACATATTACATACCACTGCTGTTCCATTCAATCCGTACGCGTTGAAAGGAGGAATAACGCTAGTATCGTTCTCTCCTGGGACAAGAACGTCCTCAATGCCCTGCGACTTGAATATTTCCCTGCCATCAGCTGAATTGATTACATAAGCATAGTTTCTCACGCCCGCCGGTAGCAACGACACAAAAACCTTGTACGTGTGCTTTTCAGTAAGAAAGCCATAACTCTGAAAGCGCTTGACGACTTCGTCAGCCAGCTCATCGTTGCGGGGAAATGTGGCCACATGAGGTTTCGAAGAGAAGAATCTGGAAAATAAGAATAATTGAAGGAATTTAAATGCTCACCAGGACGAAGAAAAGAATGGATCTCTGACTTTTCATACCATCTCCAGCCCATCACCCGACTGAAACGTCTGCCATCAGGAGCGCCATTGCCAGTCCGGTTGTAGGCAACATGGCGGCACGGAGAAGGGAGGTCTTGTCCAGCGAATTTCGTTCACCCATTCAAGCAATGCGAGAAACAAAACACCGTGTAATCTCGAAAGAGGGTACAGCATTTAAGGGAAATTAAATGTAGGAGACGAGTGACGCTAAACAGATTCAAAAGAAACCGTGCAAACTCGAAAGAGGGCACAGCATTCAAGGGAAATTAAAATTAGGAGACGAGAATGACGATAAAAAGATTGTTTCTCTCATGCTGATGTGGTGCTATGGATTGGATCTTTGTCTTAAAGCACTGCTTCTCGATGAAGATGTTTTACTCAGTCGTCAGTCATTAGCACCGGCATCCCGCCCGTCTGTTCAGTAAATTTTCAGTCGCGATTGCTAACTTGGGCCACAGTCCTACGTCATTGTTAGTCAACTTACCTTAACGAATCACCAGCCGAATAGCTAAATTAAGGCTGCCTCTCCTCAATCATCGGCAACTTGTAGCGATTCATTGTCGCCAGCGCTAGCTTACAGGACATGCATTCAAGCGACGCAAATTTCGCCTCTTTCTCGTAAGCCGACGTCGTGTGCTTGACTCCTCACAAACGACCTGGTTCTGTCGCCTCATAAAGGGTCCCTTAAGTCATGCCTTAACTAGGAATTTGAGTACAAGTGAGAGACAGAGAGCGAAAGCGAGAGAGAGACAGAGAGAGGAGAGGAGAAAGAGAGAGAGACAGAGAGAGAGGAGAGAGAGAGACAGAGAGAGAGAGGGAGAGAGAAAGACAGAGAGCGAGAGAGCGAGAGAGAGAGAGAGAGAGAGAGACAGAGAGAGACAGAGAGAGAAGAGAGGAGAGGGAGAGATAGAGAGACAGACAGAGAGAGCGAGACAGCGAGAGAGAGAGAGAGAGAGAGAGAGAGAGAGAGAGAGAGCTGGGTCGGCTCTTGGTACTCCCTTGCAGTATTGTTAGGTGAAGTAACGCATATCATCAACAGGACCAAACGTTGACGCACTCGGACCTCCTCCTTCCATTATAATCGGTTGATGCACAAATCAGTTGTCCCTTAGTCTTTCCGTATAGTTCTTCTTCTCGATTTTCGTCGTGTTTCTGTTTACAACAGTTGTTTTCGAGGGTGTTTAAGTAGCGTTTACAAATTTATCGTCTACATCCCGCTCCGCGTCTGATGTCATAAACGTCTTTTATTGGAAGTTGTACAACAGATGTGCTTATTTGTAACTAATTGGAGCGTTCAAACTCCTTTGTATTTATACGGGTTGCTTAAAATTGTCAAGTCAGTTGATAAGGACAAAGAATTTGTCGAAACATGTCCTGGAAATTTCGAAGTGTATTCTTTCTCTTGAAAGTAGTAAGCAATATAAATGTCATAGCATGATTTTCAGTTATGGATTCCAAGCATAAAGAAACCTTGAGCTTGGCGCACAATACTGCCCAAGGGATTAAGCATGGAAGCATATGACTAAGAGACTTGTTCAGATATTCCTTCAGCAAATTGCCCTTAAGCTGCACCTACAACAACAACAACAACAACAACAACAACAACAACAACAACAACAACAACAACAACAACAACAACAATCTCTCATCCCAGAAGTGTGCATAAAAAACTTGTAAAGCGATTAATAACTGAGCTGAGATTGCTTGCTAATTGTTTATAGGACGGCAGGCTTTACAAAGGCCTTCTTTAAAGCGTTGAATCACGAAGGAAAGAAACAAGGGTAAGGAGCTTTTGTTGACGTTGCCAAACAACAGTAAGGGCTCGAAAAGTACTCGACTCATAATAAACATTTAGCAATTTGTGGGAAGTCATCAGGCAGCTTGGTCAGCATGCGACGTCACTATGACCGCTCTCTTTCGCGGTCTACGCAACTTACATAGTCAATTCTTCCCTGTGTTTGCCCATGCCATACTTCCAAATGAAAATATGGTTGAAAAAAACGCAAACTTCAGGCTCCTGGCAGGTTCACCACTTCGAGAGTTCGCAGTTTTAACGACGTCGACGTGTTATGTTGGGACGTTACGATTGGTTGTTTAGGTCACGTGATATAATTAGGCATTGCATTTATGGGTGTTGTTTGGGGGTAGATACATATGGATATAGGTGAAGTACAGAGGAGGACTGAGAGAGGGATATGAGAAGAAGCGAATGTGTGAGAGTAGTACGATATAGTTGTAGAATAGAGTCACAGTTGTCAGAACTGGTATATCTTCTTCTGCCGACACTGAACGTAGAACTCGCGCGTGCGCGTCTGGAAGACATGCCAACCAACTTTAAAGAGATATCTTACAGACGTCTTTTTCTCGAATCGTTTTTTTATTTAGTATACGTGGAGATGTATTTTTTTTTGGAAGTAAGTCTTTTGAGAATCGCGGAGTGATGACTAATAATACATTTTAGACGCCGAAGGTCCGTTAGAATCTCATAAATACCTACTTAAGATGGATTCTACATTATTTGACTCGTGGATGTGGATGTCGATGTGGATCATGCCAAATAAGAATAGGACCACCACAATTTCCTTACTACTGTAGGAGATACAACAAAGACAAAGAAAGACTAAGGGACAAGTGATGAATTAGTGAATTGAGATTATGTTTATACCACTGGGTGTACATCGCTTCCTTGAGTTTCCTTTGGAAGTGTGCCAGCATGATCTAGAACAGCAAAACAATCGGCCGAACATGACTCTTTACATTTACTATGGTTAAGGTGTTTTCATACATGTCACGCCCGATCTTTTCCTGAATAGACTTTCATTCCTGACGTGCTAGGAAGCACCTTAAGGATATTTCATGTAAACGGTAATGTAAGGCCGATTGTTTTACAACTAAATTTGGGACTCTGCAAGCTACCAAAATCAAGTCTTAAAACGCCATGCTCCAGTCTGACGGCTTTTATATTCAGCACCTCATCAATTTCCGAATAGAAACTTACAGCACTAACTAGGAAAGCCTTCAGGAAGAAACTTTCCTATGAATAAACTGGTTAGAAAGCACAGGAAGAATAACAAAAGTGACGCTACAACAACAGGAATAAAAATTATATGTGATAATGTATCAGAAATGAATAAGCAAAAAAGCAGATCCAGACACAGACATAACACAATATCTACATCAAACCTGCTTAAACAAGACGAACATAGGTAATAGTAACAAAGAGCTACTAAAGCTGTTACACTCGGCAAGTAAGAGCTATGAAATTGCACTGAACATAAATTATGGTGAGTTCTGTTGGTTTTGACTTAGTGATTCAGATTCAGATCTTAACTTCATTTAATAAGGAGCAAAACATGGCTAGGCTGATACTAAACTCTAGAAACTTCCCACGAGGTAGCTGCTATAGAATTGGATCAGCTCACACCCAGTGCAGAAAGTGGAATGACAATCATCAAATGCTCTGCAATGATAGGGGCCCATCCTTGATAAAAGAACGCCAATACTAGAAAAAGAACTCCAAGAAAAGCAGGGGCACAAATTGAGAAAAATACAATTATAAGCAACTATACACAGACATTCAAACTTACTGCTTTAGAAGCATGCTGCTCCATTTACAAGATCCCATGCATGATCAAAGAGTGGGGTCTCAAGTCTATCATTATTTTCATTATTAAAATCCTTTCATTGACGTGGAGGACACGCATGCAAAAGGCTCATGAAAAGCTAAATGCGCCAGCTGTGATTATCAGGAGGAATTGCCTAAGCCAAAGCGTATCAAAATTTCCAGGCCCCTAGAGCGTATTCCATAATGAGGGTTCAAAAGAAAAATTAATTTGATGACTGGATGGCATTTGAAATATTATATAATAACCATCACAGGTCCAGGCACTTGACAACACTACAGTCAACTAGAATACTGAAACCGTACTATACTTACATCGAGTTTTCCCTAATGTTCATAGATTTTAGAGTTTCTACCATGGCTTGATGAGTGGCTTCTCTGTCTGCAACACTGTGAAACAATACAATATCCTTTGGCACTGGAGGGCATGTTGGTTGATGGGTTCCCCGTCGAACCAAATAGCCAACAACAAAAGCCAAAATTAGACCAATGACTCCTGCTGCTATCAGAAGGACAAACTTGCTTTGATTGCGTTGGCAAGCATTACCACGAACCGCAGACGTCTCAACCTCAAGCTCATCATCTGCAGCACTTCTATACATGTTACGACTAAAGCCAGCCATTAAAAAGAACACAATAAAAATAACTGTTGCCTCAAACACTTTAGCCACCAGGTCAAAGGTTGGATAGAACTTAGCATACAGTTTAAACACTTAATGGTGTAAACACTGCTAAAACGTACAAGTGCACATTCACTATTCAAGCAGTATAAAGCTTGTATGCATACATCCTTATTAGAGATAAGCACATAATAACAAAACACCATGACACAAGAACTTGTTAAGAAATTCAATTCAAAGTCACCAATGAATTGGTTACCCTCTACCAAAACATGTACTAGATGCCAATCCTCAATCACAGTCCTCTTGTTGTCATGCTATAACACAATCCAAAACAAAAACATCCTACGCTTGAGATGAAGGGTTACATGTTTCAAGTATTTTTTTTTTACACTAACCAACGTTGGAAGGAGGAAAGAAGTGCTAAATTTAGCCACATGAACGTTTGAAAAACTTAAAATTGTGTAACACCTGCCACGGAAAGAATCTCTACAAAGAAAAAACTGACAGTCGATAACTTGGTATTCAATGTTCGCAGATTACCAAGCAAGCAAAATTAAATATTGAAAGTAATGACATTAGCACTTCCTAAAACGTTAGTAATCAATCCCCTTCCACGTCAAACTTGATAGTGAAACTGCTGAAAGCAGATTTAAGGTGACAAAGGAGAAACTTCCAGGCACTTCAAGCCCCTAGGCAAGGACAAAAGTGTGGAAATCCTTGCAGGACAGGAGGATGATAGCACTGACTTCCAAGTGAAATTTTAGAAGGCTATGCATTTTATTCTCCATCTCCTCTTTATTTATTCCTCGTAACTTTTTCATATCACCCATTTGTGTTTTAGCTAAGTAACCATAGACAATTTTTGGTTATACTTGGCCTATGAATTTTCAATTACTAATCAATAAATATATTTAATTTGGAATCACATATGCTTATCGTGTCACCTGCTCTTCTAAATCTTCAATATTGAACAAACTGTCTTCTGATGACTCACTATAAATAGTGCTAAGTGCATTACATTACAAACAGCCGGCTCTTCTTACAGCTACTGAAACATGACCTCAAAATTGTTATCATGGGGACTAGTTTTATTCTGAAAATTTCATGGGATGTTTTACTGCTTTTGATATTTTGGAGGAATCGCATTTATGAAAGCAAACAATCAAACAAGAGAAATACAGAGAGAGAGACCCTATGCAGAAGCATAGCTTCAACTAAAAGCTATTATATCATGGGTAGATTGGTGCATAATGAACAGCAAATTTACTACGACGCAAAAAAAAAAAACACAATAGAAGAGTCGAAAAACTAGCACCATGACTGAAAATTTTAAAGCCATATGAGGTTATAAGCTACCACACTGATATACACATAGTATATAATATACATATAATAAACACGGTATCCGTTATTTTTGGAATATATCGCGTACACCTGGAAACGTCCGCAGATGTCCGCAAGTCCGTAGGCAGACACGGCGTTGAGTCTCGTTTTCGTGGAGCTGGAATGGAATGGAGGCTGCAGTGTAAGCCAGCCATTGCCAATGGCTGCGCTTAGGAGGAAGGATGTTTCGCTCGCTTCTGCATTTGTAAATGGATCCGCAAGACAGCTTGCAGTGGAGTGGTATTTGCATAGAGCTTCAGAATGTGGATTATTTTCGCCTTTTACTCTGCATTCATGTTGATTTTGCATGAAATGGTGTATTTTGTCGTTCACATCTTTGTAAAGAAAGATGGAAGAAGCGATCGTTGCCAAAGTTACGAGGTTTATTATACAGCCTTAAGGCTCTGGCAACGCAAGTTTTACTTTGGAACATTTCCGATCTTCAAGTAAGTAGATATATAGTCTGACCTAGTCATAGGACATCGATCGTCTTCATGAGCTGTCTGTCGGACTGTGAAGTGAAGTGTCATAAGCTTGTTTCTTTAAAATTTATCAAGTCTCCGGTGTTTTTTTATAAGTCAGCAAGTAATTGTTTAAGCCGTTGGAAGATTGTGCTGCCAGTATTACAAAATGAAATGCGATTTCTGTAATTTCCAATCTTCCACGCTTTCTTCCCACCATGCAGCTGCTACCCCTGCCATGCAATGTTTTCATCTCTAACTTACACTTTTCAGGCACGCGGTCAGTTTGCCTCTTCCTAAGATTTTAAAAAACCTCAAGTCATGTCATCTCATGCATGTTCCCTTCTAAAATTTTTGGACAAATATATATACACCTAAGTGATATTTGAAGAAGTATTCAGGGAGCATTTCATATTCAAGACATATATTCATTTACATAGTTCATAAGGCTCTGCACATGGTGAGATCTTTGTGTCAGCCAGATGGTGAGAACTTAATCAGGGGAAATCCTTGAATGATTTATTCCTTGTATCTTTTAATGAATCCTTGAATGAAATAAGAATTTTCGTAAGATCATTAGTTACAATAACGATACAATGGAAGAACTAATTGCAAAAAATATTTTAGCTATTTGTACATCATTTGGACCTATATTTCTCTTTTATGTTGTGGGGCATCATGCTGCTTGCTTGTTTATATGAAATTTGTGCTTGCTGATCAAGCCCGCGTTCTCTGTATCAAATCATATTCCTAGCAAGTTTTGTCACTCCATTGTATCTTTGTTTATCACTTCCCATATCAGGGCAGGTAAGATAATTATAATGTATTCCATATAATTTAAGCAATTACATCAACTCGCATGTAATCAGAGCGCTTGTAGCCTACTTGGAGTTAATCACCAGAAACGCAATGAATGCATTTATCCAGCTAAGCTACTCGCTAACATATATTATATGTCCTCCGTGATGTTAAACGCAGAGAAAATCCCAGTCCATGTCTGCTTGATCTATCAGAAGTATTTTCTTGTCTCAGTTGATGTCTAGGTTTTGCTCTAGCCCTGTTTAGACTTAACTGTTTAGACTGTACTGCGCATTTACTGTTTAGACTGTACTGCGCATTTACTGTTTAGACTTTGTTTTGGCTACTGGAGATATGGACGAAGCTGATTTTCTATATTGCCTCTCCCTTCTGTTGCAACCATTTTTGTAGATAATATAGGAAGCAAACTAAAAAAATATCAGTATGCTGCTGTGACATTGGCTTGCGCAAATCCAATACCTGTAAAGGTTAAAATGACAGAAAGAAGAGAATCTTTTCAAATCCCTAAACAAAAAGACTGAAATCAGAATATCTGTTAAGTCGGGATCTGCAAAACAGTGTCCACATGGTTTTATGGGTATGTTCTACAAGCATCACACAGCCATTTCAAAGAACTATAAAGGTGAAGTTAATTTATGCTATGCTATACATGTGTCTATATATGTTTGTATATACATCTGGGTATGTAAGTGGTGCCTCGCCTTGCAATCGCAGTTGTTCAGGCCCTTTATTTGAATTGAGTTGAATTGGTTGTACATCAAGTGGTAAAAGCTTACGCATAGAATTGTTGTATTATTCTTTGGTCTCATACTATTTGCCGTTCTTGTTAAAACTTTGGCACATGAGACACTGGTGGTCAGTGTGGACTCAAATTTGCTGGAAATGTTGTTTTTAGGTCAAACTGTTTGTAAATAGAGGCAGTTGTAGGTCAAGGTTCAACTTAATGTTAAATGCTTCAGCCCAATTTTTGCCAGCAACCCAATCTTGTGTTGCTGGAGTTTGCGCTTGCAATGTGGTTTAGTTTAAGAGGTGTAAAAATATAT
>QQSS02181174.1:0-14263 GCA_003687565.2 Craspedacusta sowerbii
TATATATATATATATATATATATATATATACGCTTTCTTTGATCTTAAAAAAACTATTAGACGTGTCCGACCCTATGATCTTATGAAGTCAGAGAAGGACACAGTAGTGTCACAGGACAGCATGTGTTCTCTGACTGTGGTGGAGCATTGTTCCTTTAATAATTTTGCCTGTAAGGGGTGACCGACCTTGGTGCTTCGAATACGTTTTACGAATATGGCGCCTGGTCTTATCGATACACGTAGAATTGCATCTTCTACGTGGTGCAGGCGCATTAGATGTCTGAGCACGCAACAAAATATATATTAACAGAAATTTAAAAAGGCGACTTCAAAGCATATATAAAAATTTCCCTGCTTTTTGAGGGATAACGAGGAAATTGCCTGGCTTTGGGAAGCCTTGAGTTTGGATTTTCGTGACTAGATGAACAGTTACTAGGGACATATGATAAATCAAATTGCTTAAGGTGCTACGATTGCTTTATCCGTATCTGAGCGCAACCATCTTTCACTAGACCTCAAATGAGAGCTTCGGTTTTCACAGAGTGTTTAATAAACAATGTGCAGACTGAAATTAACTGGATCGTTCGTCGATACGCTAATAAGGAAAGGGTTTTCGTCGGACCTAAAGAAGCTTCTATCCAGTCATACGACGAGAACCACGTATTTGCTTTAATATGAACTTAAGAAGCGCGATTTAACATGTTTCATTTTTAAATCTCCCTTGAGCGAACGCACCGACTCTAGCAATTTGTATGTGTGTATGTGTGTGTGTATGTGTGTGTTTGTCTGGGAATAAATTGTATAGGCATTATCTTCTGCCACTGGATTTGCATCTCGAAATCTGTTGCGCAACATCACTTGTCATTTTTAGAGTCAGTGTTCATCATACGCATGCAAGCACTAAGCATGTCTTTCATAACAAAATTTTAAGAAATCAGCTTATAGCCTACTGGGGAAATAAATAAAAGATACCTTAAAAAGGAAAAAATTATTTAAGCGTCAATTACTGTCTCTATCTGATGTCACTGCTAAGTAAATATATTAATTTTACAGTCTTTTCTTGAGTTACATATTAGAGACAAACGTTTGTGTTATTGGCTTCACGAGCCGACGATACGAAATACAACAGCTGCTTTCTTCCCCGTAGGAACGTGCAGTCAGGGTCCGATGAGTGTGGCGCAGCTGAGGCACCCATCTTTGTTGCTTTGAATAGTGTAGTAAACGCAGCTTCCGTGGCAACATCTGCTTTTCCTACTCATTGCAAAGCTTGCATGCAACATGCGAATCATAATAGCGGGCAGGTTATACAGTCAGATGCACTCTAAGTTCTTCAACAAGTTCTTGATTTGAAATCCATGGAAAGTTTGTCTTCATCTCAGCGGTGCTTAGGTAGCTTCCACCGGTTGAATCTTTCGATCATTCCTGCAGCCGGTCGCTCCCATCCTTGATTTGGTCACATTTGACACGACACGTTATAGCTGCTCTACGGCATATAATATGTCCATTGATGTCTTGCACAACAGTCAAACACATATCGTAGTTCCCTTCACATATACTACGACAAGCGAACGCTGGTCGCGCCTCTGTGTATGACACCGTGATGATCAGCGCCAGGGCTACCAGGGTTATTGCCCTAAAATCTAAAGGAGAGAATACCTGCGTTAAACAATGAAGTAGTTACAGAAAACCAGCACTAGAAACACGCGTGCTTCATCAAAACGTAAAAATTTCTTTAATTTTTTTTCTGCCATAAGAAAACCCGAAAGTGTAGCAAAGCGTGACATGGGAGCAATTGAGGCTCTTGTCTGATTTACAGAAATCTGTTCCACTGGCGAATTCAATAAAATTTACCTGGTAAACCATCATTAGCCATAATTCCTTCGCCACAGGCTTTTGGGGACTATGCTTACGTGAAGGCTTCTGCACGCTACTGAGTTAGAAGTGCCTGAGCTTGGCTTATCTACTCCTCGTCATTTAATCATCAATTTCCAACAACCAACGTAATCTTGCCTGCTCAGATCTACTAATTTTATAAGCAGCTTCTGTTAGCATCGTTGAAGGAAAAACTTCTCGCGGCATTCAAATAATTACGCGGAACTTCCTAACAAGGAGATTTTCTTAGCGACTGAAGGCAAGCCGTCTTTGACTTAATCCTAATCAGCTATCGAGCTTGGGCAGCGATTCCTACGAAGTACGCGCCAGAACCTGCATATTATATCATATGATGTTTAGAATTTTTTCCGCACGCAAACAACGTTTCGCATTCGGATTGAAATTTGCTTACTGAGTGGTTTCAACGTGGCATAAATATGACTAATCATCAAGATGGATTGTATTTCTAGTTCACCTCACAAAGCATCTCGGAGAGTATTACTTGTATATAGAGGGCTATCATACCCACCTACCTACTGTTCGGGTTGACAGGTTTGTTTGACGTGGCGAGTTTGACTTGGCCTTCCTCACAATCTGGTACCACGGAATTATATGGAGGACTCGTGGAGCAAGTAAAGGTCGTTTAGACAGTCATAACACTTTAACTGGTGGCCAGATGTGAATAGTCGTACAAAATGCACGATGGCTCATTCAAATTCTCAATTAAATGTCAATCAAAGACGCCTCGCAATTTTGAGGGCGAATCGGTCTCAAAACTACTGCGCAAGTTGTCTTGTCTTGTCAAGGAGCATTTGTTATTTGGCGAGGGATCTTTATCCACAACAAGTCAACCAATTTAGCTAGATCAAGATTGAGTTTTTGAAACCCTAGACGCATTCTTTTTCTAGGTTTTGCGAATAAGCTAGTTTGCTTATTTCGGTCAATGTTGTCAATCGCTTCGTGATTGTATGAGTGGAATGAGCTTCATCAACGTCGATTACGTGACGGGTGGCCTGTGGAAATGCCTTCTCGGTGGGCAGTTTCGCGTTTTGACTAGAATCAGAAAAGACCTCCCAATGTGATTTGACGACGAGTGTGCCGCATCTTGGACATCTATCGTTTCTGCAAAACGTCGACCTACTTGAATGACTTGACGCTAAGTCATAAGATTTTATATCTGGAAAAAAAAAACAACATTTTTCAGCCTGGTAAAGAAGATTACGGGTGAGGAGAGGACTTAATAATCCGACTTAAAGTCTTAACTATATACTTAACTATAGACATTGGACGAGTCATAAGATTTTATTTCTGGATAAAAACAACATCTTTCAGCCTGGCAAGGGAGATTATGGGTAAGGAGAGGACTTATTGATCCGACTTTCAATCACTGACATTCAAATAGTTCTCTGGAAGCTCTTATGTTCTATCCACAAGCAAAATATCCCTGATGAAAGTGGCGATAAAAGCAATGCCTTTTAAAATAATGGCTGGGACTTGCTCACGGTAAGTTGATAACGGGAAGTTGTGCGCCAAAAAAATGCCTCGAATTCCACACGAGTAAGGTACTAACTACAGCGAAGGCTGGATTAAATTCACAAAGCAGAAGTTTGCAACTAAGATAGGCCCCAAGCGACTATTTTTCCGCAAATCCAAGGATTATGCGTTTAGCAAATGCCTCGATGCTAGTCCTTAATTGTCATTTAAGACCAGTTTAAGTATTTTTCAAGGAATAAATAATTCTTAGCATAATATTTTGATGTACCCTAGGCCATACCCCGATTTCCCGGTTGAAAAACTGGTTGAGAAACAGGGGTATAAGAGTTTAGCATATAATTCCTTTATTCGCGCAATGCGGCGCGTCATGCTGCATTACACTCCGTTATGCTTAAGCTTTCGCTTTATCTCCGTTAAAAAAAAAATTTGGAAGAATCTCTCGGAGAAGACTAAACAACTTCAAGCAACACTGATCGACCGACAGTGATGTTGATAAGCAAATTCTCGCAAGGCAGGCGCGCCCACTCTACGAGTTTGCGAGGCTCGCTTTTAATGATATTATAAACTACTAAGTCCACTATTTAATTTTTTATTCCCGTGCTACTTAATTTTTTATTCCAGTGCTACTAAAATATTTGATATAACGTTGATTGGTTTATTGAAAGTATTAGCCTTCAATCAATATCAAGATCTTCAATGTAATATATAGCGCATATATATATATATATACAAATATATATATGTATATATATATACATATACATATACATATACATATACATATACATATACATATAGATATACATATATATATATATACATACATATATATATATATATATATATTTAACGTAATATCCAGCAAGAGTCTAACGCAGCGTTACGGAGAAAGCAGTTTTTGGCCACACAAGAACATCAGGTACCTGCAAAGACCAGTACATGAAGAATTTTAGGGCACATGGGGTAGCAAGTGATCTTCTTCGACGGACGCGAAGAAAGGTGGAAAGAATTTCTTTGGATTCAAATTCGAGAATGCAAGGCGTTAAAATAAAGCCTTTAACAGATTTGAATACTCCATGTGCAAGGATAGCCAAACCAAATCTAAAATGGCGTAATTAACAAGAAATACTTGGAAACATTAACGATGTATTGAGATTAATTTCGGAAATAGATCAATGGCACAGCAGAGCTTGCCCTAATTGCATGGTTCACAAACACTGCAAACAGAAACGACCAAAATTTATACAGCTTGGTAATGTCGACTTCTACGCATCAATCTGCGAAGGACTTCTATAAAAAAGCAATCAATTTTGGAAGCAAATTAAAAGAAATTTATGAAACAGAAGTCGCCACCATAAGCAAGTACGGAAATCCTTTTCTGCTCCTGAGCGACTCTGCTTGGAATAGAAAGGAAAACAAGTGCCTATTTGATGGCACCAGGGATTCCTATGAATGAGGGGAGCTCTTTGAACGATATTTACTACATGGAATGAGTACTTATTGCCACATATTTATGTCGGCTTATATAGAGATGACAAATTTGGAGCCTGTCACACAGCAGTGGGATCGGAAATGGACTATGCGAGGAAGACAATCATTAACTTATTCAAAGCTGATGGACGTAAATTTTTTTAACTTCCCCAGGAAAATAAAACATTAGAGACGTCAACATTTTTGATGTTAAACTGAGCGTTAAAACTGCAAAATTTGCATCAACAATCATTTAAGCCACCCCAAAACGTCATCAACAAATATTAATCTAGCACTAGTCAGAGGTGTCAAGCGACAAATCCAGGTTTAGATAAGTCAAAGAAGCCCACAAAATGCACTAAAAACGACGGGTTTTACGATGAGCTTACTTTTGTCAGAAGCACAGAAAAAGCTGGTTGGGCAAGCGGAAGATTATTTGCTTTAGCAAATACTGTTGATACCGACATTAACCATGAATTCATAAACGTGGTTGGCAAGTAGTCCTCAGAGAAGATCATAAATATTATAAGAAATTTATAAAAAGCACTCTGAAAATGACCTGCAACTGAGTGCTACACATAGCTATGTATCTCTGAACACAAAAAGAATTAAACAAGATCGGCAAACCCAAAGAACAATATGCAGTATATCGCTGCAATCCAAGAGAACGCCCCTTAGAGAAAGATTAATCCCGCAAATGCAATGAAGCAGAAGCATATTGTGCAGTAAAATGAGGCAATAGATGGGAAGTGTAGCTAGGAAAGTTTTCATATTAATTCACTTTTTTTGCATGAAATTTTCTAGTGGATTCGTGAATAGTGCTCGTTGTGTTTTTCTACATCAGGCAGCCATTCTCTCACCGCTACAGAGCAGAACATTACAGAACAGAACATAACAGAACAGAACAGAATTTATTTATTTTCGAATACTTGGATCGCGTCAATTGAAGACTCTTGAGATATAGTATATATTATCTCATAATGAGTATTATCTCCCGAGACATAATTTGTAGTACCGCTGATCAGTGCATTTATTGAAACAGGAGACATCCTCTGTAGCTGGGGGCTAATACAATTGAGAATGCCACCTAACTGAGATTAAAAACACTTGTTATTAGTTTGGACAAAAGTGACGTAATCATAGGGAGAAACTGGCAGATTAACGAAGAAGGTATGTAAAACAAAGGAAAATAACTTTCGCAGAGGTCTTATTTGAGACAATCTGACTTGTGGTACAACACGGCAACAACAGCACCCAGCCACGAGTCGTGCTTTAGTGTGCCAACTCAACTGATCTTACTCCCAATCGCGTGCTAGTAACTCCAGTCTACAGCAGTCCTTTACTTGCCCGGAGCCGGGGTCATCTAAGAATTGTGCAACATGTCAGATCAAAATGCCCATGTCCAACCACACCCACACACCGCACCCCTCTCCGGTTACTGCTGATTTTTGTCCTGTGGGTTTGACTGCTACTCCCAGTGTTGAGGCTGCACCTGGTCCTAGTGTTCAGCCTGGGCTGAGTAGTGGTGGTGATTGCCGCACCGGGAGGCTTTCTTGAGTTTTTGAAGATGGGCTTTGCAAAAAGATCTGTAAATTTAAGATTTTCCACAAACACGTGACTACAATGGCCAATCTGAAGTATCATGTGAGGAGATGTCATCCCAGGACTTGTTTGGTTGTATTTATTGCTACATTTGAAAATAATCACAAAAACAGTGTTGGAAACGACATCATGAGGGCCAGATGATGTCAGCTATCCGATTCTACAGTTGAAAACCTTATGCTTCTAAAGGCAAAACTTCAAGCACCAATAAACTCAACTAGATTCAAGCGTTAATTTTTTCTTTCAAAATAAAGACCTATAAAGACTGATGCTTGTATTTAAAAGCATGTTAACAAAGTTTCAATGCTAATAAAAGAGTTTTACATAGATCTTAATAAGCTTAGGTGCTGTTTATTTTGTTAAACAGAAATGGCTTCCGGGGCCTCCAAATCATCAAAAGGCCTATTCTTGTAGCGCATCCACAATCTAGTGTAACAAATATAACGATCTAGTGTAAATAAGGTCCGCTAAATCAAACATTTAACGGTCTAACTGATTTGCTGAACGGTTAACGGACTTTACGCTTTTTGCGCTCTTAACGGACTATTTTCGTTTCAGCTTTAACGGCTGTAGAAGTAACGGGCTTAGAAAAGCAACAGAAAAAGGATCAACGGAAGTTACTTTTCAAAGTAACGACACCCTCCTATGGTATTTACATAAGGCAACAGTTTTATGGCAAACGTCATCACACAATTGACAAGGACCCAAATTTTTTTTAATTATTTGTTTATGTATTTATTTCATTTTTGTGACTGAATTACCATTCAAACACAGCTTGCATAGTTGGGAATGGATGGAAAACAGAAATTTAATTTAAATGAGACGTTCCATGGAATAGTTCCTCTTCCCAATGCTCACTAACCAAGGCAAATGTTTTCGTATTCGGTGATCTCATGTAAAGCTGAAATTTTTTTTAATACTACAACTTGATTTACCCTCAAGCTGCAGTAATATTAAACCTTTCAAATTTTAACCCTTTTCACGAAAGCATGGGCTTAAGAAGACACTTAACAGACTATTTTTAAAGTAAGGTTACAGCAGTACGCCTAGGGAAGAGGTTATCATCATCTGCTAAACAAAAGAAACGCTTTGGGACTACTGCAATAAAAACAAGGATGCCGAACAATGTAACGTGGAAGATGAAAGAAAAAGCCCACTTCAAGAAAAAAACCTCATACAATTACAATTACAATCGTGTGTATAGATCGATGGTGACCAAACACTGGACAGGGTATACTGGACCATGTACTTATACTACACAGAAGCATCGGAGTCGCTCTTTACCGACTGCGCTATTGAGAGCAATCGTTCAAAAAAGGACATTAAACCTTGTACATATATGGGAAGGATTGAAAGAGCCATACCATCCAGTTCAAAGGAACGGTGAGCCTTGCATGCTTATGTGACACGAAGAGAAGTGAAGTGATGTTGTTCAAGTAGTATGGAATCTCGCGAAGAACCAACGAGGTCATTCAACACGCGATGTGAAATTTGAATTTCTGCAGTCAAGGAGTATTTAAATTCAACAGCAGTGTGACTTGTACCTGCTTACGCTTTTAAATAATGCAACATTTTCTGTACTTCACATACATATACATATATATATATATATATATATATATATATATATATATACATATGTATATATATTTATGTATTTATATATATATGTATATATATATTTATGTATTTATATATGCCTGGTGTGAGTGTGCATGGCTTATGTGCATGTTTGCATGTGTTAGTGCGTGTGCTTCTGTATGTGTGGCCATGTGTGTGTGCATGTGTGTTTGTGTGTGTGTGTCTGTGTGTGTGTGTGAGTGTGTGTGTGTGTGTGTGTGTGTGTGTGTGTGTGTGTGTGTGTGCGATTGTAGTGTTGCATGACTTGAATGAAAATTTTAATGATCATGTAATTAGCTTGGTTTCTGTTGAAGCTTAAATTTTAGAATCACTGTTGGGTTGTAAAGCATTTGTATTGCCTGTGATGTAAGCGCCATGATGATTTATTGACTTATTGTGGCCTAAGAGAAATGCAATTATTAATTGAGATACATATTTTGTTACAGAAAACTTTGCCAGCATTTTGGGTATCAATTTGCCTCACTGACGCTCAGAGATCAAATTCTTATAGATCTATATTATTATACTTTGGTGTATCTTTTCTGTTTTTCTTTTTCTTTTTTTTCACCTTCTCCATTGCAAATATGCATCCTGATAGTACTTTGCCCTGAGTGTATAACGTTTTAATAACAGGAAAAGAACGTAGTATTGATTGCTTATTAACATTGCACTGATGTAGCTCTTTAAAAAGGCAGCGAACCCAGCAGACTGAATTTAGTGATTTAGAGTTTTGATTTCGCTGCCTTATTATCTTGCAAAATCTTTACTTGCTTATTTTGTGTTTAAATCGTTACGTTGCTTGTATTTGAATATTTATAATTCTTTTGTTTTAAGTCGATGCCGTTTGCGATGGCTGATTAATGTGTTGATTTTTGCGGCGCTTTAAATGTACTATTTGAATGTACTGGGAGGTAAACTGTCGTTCCAGGTTAAGGTGATTTGCAGAGAATTCTTATAGGGCAATGTTTAACTAAAACATGGTTTGCTGGCTTAACGAGTCCCCATGCTTGACCTGTCAAGGAAAGCTTGATAACTTTGCAAGACAACGGCTCGTGCTAAATATACTTTACCGAGGTTAAAGGGGAAGGGGGGGGGCTGAGAGTTATCGCTAGCGAGCTCGGCGAGTTGGGTCACCGCGCGCGAAAAGATCGCCTGTCTCATTAACTTTAAGCGAATTTCTTCTTCTAGCTTTTGGCCAATCTTTGAAGATACATCTTACCACCCTCTCTCTCTCTCTCTCTCTCTCTCTCTCTCTCTCTCTATCTCTATCTCTCTCTCTCGCACTCTCTCGCTCACTCTCTCACTCTCTCGCTCACTCTCTCTCTCTCTCTCTCTCTCTCGACTTTCCCGATTTCTGTACGATGAAAGCGCCATATTGTAGAGGCATTGGTGCTCACAAACCGCTTCTGTAAATCGTTCGTTATCCATCCTTTGTCGCTATACCTTAAAAGGGTTCGTGGTGTTTGCCCCAATTTAAACGTTTTGATTTAAATTTAATCGTTTAATAGTTTCTTTATGATAGAAAGTGTCTTACTCTCGGGACCTTAATAACGTTAAGCCTAATCACAAAGACACAGGAACAATATTTCTGCAAGAAACGACTTCGTTATGCCTCATAGCTTGACTGAGTCTTGTTTTGTTTTGTCGTTTTCAGCTAGTATTTCAGCTATCTCTAACCGCTTTATCTCTAACTTCATCTCTAATCATAAAGTTCGAGTGTCCCCATAGGAGGAGAATGTCAGTAATACTGCTGGTAAAAGCGAGACGATGGGAATCCCAGCTCGCTTCTTTGATTTGGCTGCCGCAGATTTGGTCGGCGCTTCAGTTCTTGGAAGGGGTTTTGAAGGAAGCAGGAGTCGAAAGAAATCAACCAGTGCTGAATGAGACGGCAAATAAAGCAAAGGAGGGTAAAGCTGGGATCATACATACACGGGACTGCCGGCATAGATGTGGACATCTCTGTGACCTGTGACAAAGTGACGATCCAGACCTCAGGGCTTTCCGTGTTGCTTCCGCTGGTCTCATGTCTCGCATATTAATTAAATCGTCCGAGACAATTTTTTATCTCCTCCCCAATATGGCTCCGTTGATCCAGATTTCGCTCTGTCCTGGCCATTAAAATATATCCCCAAAACGTAGGGCTGGGTGGCGCGCCTGCGCGTAAGGACGGATGTCGATCTTGAATCATTGATCGGTGCGTTGCCGATAGGTCACCTACCTATCCTTACTGCAGTCGCCAGTTACGTTCTATCTGTTCTCAGTTGCGCCAGCAATTGGGCTCTTACGCGATCTTAACGTGAGTTCAGTTTTGACGCAAAGATTTTAAGAGTGGCTTTCTGAGGGTAAAAACCTCAGCATGAGGCCGGGGGGGGGGGGAGCTAGGCAATTCACACACAGGTAAGCGCCAGCTAGCTGCACCTGCAGGAGAAATCCTTACGTGCAGCTTGCTCTTAAAAAAATGTTGAGGCTTTATGGTGGCTTTTTGGAAAATTATCAATAATGCAATTGTTGTCCGTTGATCTGAGGGGGTGGGGGCTATATGCCCCAACTCGCTCCTCTCCCAGGGCTTCGCTGGGGTTTTGATGAGTGTGTCCGTCAGAATTCGATATGTTGTTACCGACCTTAATCAGCGCGTTAGATTCGCAAAGGATAGAGGATTCAAGCCTGACCAAACTTCGGCGCTATTTTCAATTGTGAAACGCTTGCACGAGAAAGCCATCGGTAAGTGCGTGTTTTCTTACGAACTTAAACTGTCGGCGAAGTGTCTTGCTTTCTGTATTTGGCTCTGGTATGCCTTCAAGTGCCGTATGAAAAGCTGGCCACCTGTGCGTCGACTTGCTAACGCTAGTTTATGTTGAGTTCGCTTGGTCTCATGATTCAAATGATTCAGGTGATTTGAATCACATATTGTCATGGATTCGTCCATGATGACAACTCTATGTTTCTTTATTGGTATTTAATTTGTAGTCGGTTACCAAGTTGTGTCGACCGTCGTGCGTTACTTTTAGGTGTGGCAAGCTTATTACAGTTTACGATGATTTTCTTTATCTAGTTTGTTATTTAAGTATGTGCGAGTTCTGGGCGTTCCCCTACTTATTGCTTTTTACGATCAATTCTTTGTATAACCGGTAATTGAATTATGGAGCAAAATGGTATAAATTTGGGTGTAAAATATGTAAAATCAGAGTTTTGAGAGAACACAACGCAATTCAGTATTCACTAGTCTCTCATCGCAACACATATCATGATTTGAAGCACTCTGCGCATGCATAAGACCTTCTCCTTAAAGCCGAGTCTGAGTCGCTCGTTGTGTGTGGACTTAAAACCAAAAAGTTAATTTTTGAGCCGTTTTGATTCCGCCGATGATAAATAAACGACATCTTTGCGTGCGTTGCACGTCTTCCCCACCAAATGCGCATGAAATAACATATATCGTCATTAAAATATTAATAAGTCGTTTTCCTTTTCCAAAATATTAGGAAGGGTGAGCCAATTGATGAACTATCTTATATCTGCTGATTCTGTAGAAAGTTATGTAATATGCGTTAACGGAGAAGAGACAGGTATTGTTTGCTTTGTTATTGTTGCTGTTGTTGGTGTTGTTGTTGTTCTCGCTGTTGTTGTTGTTGTTGTGGTTGTTGTTGTTGTTGTTGTTGTGCCCGAAGTGTCCGTGGAGATGCGCGTGACCTTCAAATAGAGTGATCAAGTTTCAGAAAGGCTCTTGGCGTATGGCAGTAGGTCGATTCTACCCCTGTGCTGTCGCTGATTGCTTATTTAGAAACGCCTTATGGAAACGTGGACGAGACGTTCGCATATTTTCGAGACATGCTCTTGTGCCACAGCGTAAAGGTGCGTCACAGGTTGCCTTCAATTCTGTGAGTCAGCATCCCATTTTGACCAGTGCAAGACCGCTTGAATAAAGCCAGCTTTGTTATGTCTGATTGGTGCTTGTTATATTTATTATATATTGATGATTTCATAGTGGATCAATGTTCTTGGTGCACTGGCTCATTTTGCTCCGTTTTGTTTTCGAGTTCGAAAATCTATATCTTGCTTACAATCATGAGCTATATGAAACAGAGTTTGTCACTTGGCTTTTCGCGCATGCTCTGATGATGGGTAGCCCTCTTTTTTTAAAACTTTTTCTATCCATGTTTTGTCTAGAGCAGATTTATTGCTTATTTCAAATGTGTTGCTTTATAATTCACCTATTTCACCGGCCCTTCAGAAGCATATTGTTGCATGTTTGATATTGGGAGTCACTGAGGATGACATGCCTTACTAAGCCCTTGAAGGCAATTATAGTGCTTGACTGCTATTTGTATGCCCCATGTTTTTTGTTGTTTTTAGAGGCCCCCTTTCAGTATCCAGCTGTACAGTGTTGCCGAAATAAAACTCATAACTGATTATGTGTTAAACACGTATGTGGCTTGTTGATTATTAGTACCGTCTGCTTTGTGCTGTTGTGCGGGCTGCATTGATTATTTAAAATTCCAGCGTGTTGGCGTCTTGGGGAAATAATTGATCATGATTTATTTCCTACTCATTGCTACTGACTGGCGCATGGGTTTTGTGATATCCATAGTTACTTGCGTCAAAAGAGATGGGACCAGGAATTGGTTACTGGGGTTGTTGGTAGTTGTCCGTACTATATCAAATCGGGATTTATGTTATGTAGGTTTATCGGTGTGTTACTCTAAACCTCATTTCTCAATCACACATGTATAAGCTCACAAACAGGCCAAGCACACACACACACACACTCACGCACAAACACACACACACACACAAATGCACACTATTTACCTGACTTTCTGTCTGTCTCCGTTGTTGGCTTTGCTCCTCTCTGCCTCTCGCTGTTCATCTCTGTCTTTCTCTGTCTTTATCTCTTCTCTCTCTCTGTCTGTCTCTGTCTCTATCTCTCTCTGTCTCTGTCTCCCTCTGTCTCTGTCTCTGTCGGTCTCTATCTGTCTGTATCTGTCTCTCTTTGTCCCTGTCTCTGTCTCTCTCTCTCTCTCTCTCTCTCTCTCTCTCTCTCTGTCTCTGTCTCTCACTCTGTCTCTCTCTGTCATTCTCTGTCTCTGTCTCTGCCTCTGTCTCTGTCTGTCTCTGACTCTCACTCTGTCTGCCTCTGTCTGTCTCTGTCAATCTCTGTCTCTGTCTCTGTCTCTGTCTCTTTCATTCTCTGTCATTCTCTGTCTCTGTCTGTCTCTGTCTCTCACTTTGTCTGTCTCTGCCTCTGTCTCTGTCTCTGTATGTCTCTGTTTTTGTTTGTCTCTATGTCTGTCTGTGTTTCTGTCTCTCTGTCTCTCGGTGTCTCCGTCTCTCTCTCTTCCTTATCACTTGGTTATGTATAACGATCCTCTCGATCAGTGCTGATAGCGACGTTATGCGGGCATACGCACTTATTTGCAACATCAAGTTTCCTTTCAGCCGTGCCATGTTCTAGTCCCGGTTTTGTTTATTTTCAGCCATTTTAAGTTTTGTGTTTTGCCTATATATAGTTTTTGAGTGTCTGTTGAAAGTCTTGGTCTATTAATTAATTTCATCGAAATTTCATCAAATTAACGATGATTCGATTGCTCATGAACCAAATTTGCACATATAAAAAAATGAAGAAGATCTGATGAGAGGTGCACTTCCCAGCAGCAATGGAACTACGTCTGTTTAAAACATCATACCTTGACATCATGAACAGCTGTGACACTTGAACACTGTTCTCAAAAGTGCTTCGCATAGCTTCCCGAAAATTGCTATAATTTTATTCTAAGCTTTTCCCGGATCGTTCGCACTACCACCAACGATGCCTCACACTCAAGGCAAAACTGCTTAAGTCTCAAATCGTCTACTAAAACGAAGGGCTTACTGCTGGATAGCTTCGCGACTGCGCACTATCTTTGATGCTATGTACTGAAGAGGCCACTGATGGTGATTATGATAACGTTAGGGCTTTGTCTTCTTTTCTAGTTACTTCCGACATTTCAAGCTTTACAAGTATGCATTCACCTCTACGGTAAACGAGGAACGAACAGTGGTGTTGTTGTTTGAGTGCACACTTCTGTACTTAAAAAATAATGATAATAATGTCTTTGTCGATTTTTCCACGTTCTGTACTTATGTGCGTAGACATGTAAGTAAGTAAGTAAGTAAGTAAGTAAGTAAGTAAGTAAGTAAGTAAGTAAGTAAGTAAGTAAGTAAGTAAGTA
>QQSS02181185.1:0-14262 GCA_003687565.2 Craspedacusta sowerbii
GAAGTAAAAACAACACTCAATGAGAGTGACCGCAAACCTCAGAAGGTGTTCCACACCAACTTCTTCAGCTTCCTCAGCTCCGATTTCACTAGGGAGGTGGTCGAAAGTCTTTGAGGTCGGCGTTCCGTCCTAATCAGCAAATTGAAAAGCCCAATTTAACTGTCCTATTTTCACCCAATTTTTTCATCAAATTTTCATCCGATTTCCGTCCTAATCAGCAAAATGAAAAATCCAATTTAAATTTCCTACTTTCATCCAATCTTTTCATCAAAATTTCATCCTATTTCCGTCCTAATCAGCAAATAGAAAAACCCCATTTAAATTTCCTATTGTCATCCAATGCGACATCAGATGACGCACACGAAATCGTCAATGAAGATGTCAAGGACCATAACAGCCAACAACGCCAAATTTGAAGCTCACATCAGCTTCAACTCAAAGCCAGAACTGCCCATGATACCTTTCACGAACACTGCTTGAACTATGAACGAGATTTCGCGAAATTCGGGTCACGGAATTACAAAACCTCGCTGAATAACACTTCATACAGATCCCTGCCATAGCTAGGGGTGCACACAAACATAAAAACCCTATCGCGCCCCGGCTAGGACAGCGTGCGTGCGAAATAAAAACCTACGAGATGCGCAATGAATGCAACGAGCGAAGATCCAGTGCGCACGGCCAATCTTGGCTACAGCGGTTCACGGCAAGGAAATTGCCAGTTGGCCTGGGAACAAAAAAACTATCAAAGGGAAGAATTGGTCGCACCGAAGTAAATACAGGCTCAACATGCTCGAGTACTGACGCCCAATATGGTTGACAATTGATCATGCCAAACTAGTCATCCCAGTTCATACAAAAAAGCAACTTAAGCATGAAATTTTATGAAACTTAAGCATCTCATCAACATTTCATCCATCACAACATCAAAGCCAACTTGGAATCGCGCGACAAAGCCTACCCAACTCAGAGGTACACAGAGGTATATATATGTGTGTGTGTGTGGCCTTCGGCATCCGGTAGGCATCTTTTATGAAGCTTTACTCAGCGACTTTGTCTAATTCCGTGGCCCGAATTTCGCGAAATTATGTGCATAGTTCAAGTATATGTTTCGAACTCAGATAGGTACGAACATCACTTTCAATGACGCTGCCATGCACTCACATCGTGCACTTCCTCAACGGCGATGTATGCTTCCGTAGGCAGACCTAAATCCTTTGGCTTTGCATCGATGATAACAAGGACCTGAAAAGAAACAAAATTGCGAAACCTACTGGTCAAACGGAGCAGATAGACACAACTTAGGCCCAGGCCTGGAAAGAAAATCCCTAGGGGACTCGCGAGAGCATAAATGTACCGTTTTCTCCTCAGTGAGCGCTACATTGCGCTCGGTCCGACACGAGGTCATTTAGCGGCAGTTAGGCTTACAAGATGGTGATCGGTCTATAGCCGCTGCTGATGGAGACGCTTTCGCTGGCATGTTATTATTTACGTTATTTTGGCTATCTAACTGTAACCCAAACCGTCACATTAACCCCAAGCCTAACCCCAACCCAAGCCCTAATCCTAAACCTAACAAGCTCGAGCAAGCCTCAAGCAGTTAAAATTTTCAATAAAATTTGAAAAAATTAAAGTATCCTGGCATGCAGCAGCTATATTGAACGTCAAGGCATGTCGCAAAATGTTGACCAAATCGCGGGTTGAGCAGCAAACGGTAGCTATAAGTTATGAGACAATGAATCTCTTTCAGCACCACAGGATTAGCGACAAGCACTTTTGCGACATGCTGTGACTCGCATGACTAAGGACTTGGCAAAAAACTCATGACAGGACACCGGTCCTAATAAAGTCAGACCAGAACGCAGCGAAAAGCTTGATTTCTTGATGATCATGTTTTTTTAGAGAACTAGCGCCATTTCGATTGAAAGGGAATGCAAACGACAGAACTCGAGCTTCCAAGCTAATGCATCAACATTCTTACCGAATTCATGTTAAACCTCCTAATCAGCTCATTGATTCTAATATCATTAGGATGCAGCTTGGGACCAGTGTGATACCAGCCAATAATCCTTTCTTTAGCTAAACAAATGAATTTTTAGAAACACCGTCACAACAAGTTACATGCTAACACACACCATTGCTTGCCTGAGAAGAAAAAGAGGTTTAGTCGCTGGGTAAGTGAAACAGTGAAGAACGCAGCCATCGGCCAACAAAACGGCATGAACAAAGAAATTGGCAGCTACACTTTCAGCAGGCAAGGGGAACCTGCAAATGGGATCAGAAATTGAAGCCGAATTTGAAGCCTGATAGACGTTGAGGACTTCAAAAGCCTGGTTACTAGCAGTAAATTTAAATACATGAACGGTCAGGAACTTCAACGGCAAGTAAACGCAGCGACCATCAAGCAAAATATACCTCAAAAACTAAAACGTAACCAGGCAGTTATAATTCTCAAGGATGAATTTTCGCAGGCTCCGTGCATGTTAACAAGTAGAGTCAAATTAAGTAAATCTTTATTTCAGTTATTTCCATCTACAGACAATGTCATTAAACCAACATTTTGAGAGCAGGTCACGCAACTGAAAGACCTTGCTAACAAATTGGTTCATGCAATTAGTTCAAAATGTTCTTGATGTTTGTCCCTGGATATTTAGATCCTTTTGCTGCATGATTTTGAGAACAAGAGCTATTTTTTGGCTATAGGCTACTCTTAGGGATTTCACAACAAGTTTCTGTGAATTCTAGACACTAACCATTCACCTTCTTGAACATACTATACATATTTTCCAAGTAGTCATGGTCCATAAACCACACACTAGGATCCCTGTCATCTTCATCAAAAGGAACTGAAAAAAGAAACCTCAAGATTATGTTACTCTGAAGATTGATGGATGACAAATCATATAGTCAATGTATCGACATGTCACAAAATTAAATTACTAAGAGCTACATTCACATGTCTTGTAAACCTATACCTATCTAATTTTGAGATCATTAAACCCATTTAACCAAACAAAGGAGAAATGCATTTGAAACATTAACAGGCAAAAATTTACCTTCACTGGAAAAAACTACTAAATGATTGCATACAATACACTGTGAAAATTTATATATTGACGTGTTTTTAAATAAAATCATAACATCAAACTAACAAAGAGGCACATCATAAAGGCAAGGGGAAAAATCACTAAAACAAATGTTCTCTTAATTTAACTTCCATCAAAGCAACATGATGATAGGCGTAAAACTGCAGCCAAAATCACAAAGATACTTACCAGCAAAACTATTTGCAACATCTAGGACTTTATTCCTGACTGAACCAAGCAAAACTCCAACAACTCGCTTCTGATTTCCAACTTTTGACATGCGATTAAAGTGATCTACGACACTTAACAATACCAATGGATGCACCACCACTTTTTCAATGATATCTCGTGGATTCTGTACAACTGCAGGCTTTTGCTCTACCTCCATATTTAGTCTACCTGTGAGTAACCAAAACAACCAACATCAAACAAACTAACAATACAAAACAGCTTGCTACATGAAAACTAGAATTCTAAATTACTCATTTAGAAAATTTTGCATGAAAGGCCCAATAAAAATTATACAGACAATTACAAGAGCCAGTTAAAAACACATAAATTTGATATCCCTAGCAAGACAACCAATGTCACATTTCCATACTACAATACGTCTTACTTCTAAGTATGCTATATAAAGGTAACCTTACCTGAAAAGCAAACATTGGAACACCCAGTAGATGGCAAATTCTATTACATCATTTCACGAATCTCCAAGTGCATCCAATGCATAGACATCAGAAATGCTATAGATTAGTTTTTTCTTAATTATTAAATTTTTTCTTAATGATACTTTTCTTACAATAGAAATATATTGTAATCCTTTTGGAAATGGCGGTCTCACATTGAAGATGCTTACGAATCTTGTACACTACCGTTTCGATTCTATTTACTCCGAATTGTGTTGACCTAACTGCCCACTAAAGATGGACAGGTTGATCATGCTTCCTCAATGGTGATATGTTCTGATATATTCAGCCCTACAAGTCTTGAAAGTATAATAACCAACTCCGAATAGGGCAACGATTCAGACGGATGATAAAATCTGCATTAGTATGAGTCGCTACCTAGATAGACTAAAACCTCATTAGCGTTACTCTAGTGAGTGACATGAGTATGTTAGTCTCATTATGTGAGTAAAATATAAATTGGAACTTAGATTTTGGTGGCATACTAAACTATATTAGCCCTCAAGCTATAGAGGATGCCTCTAACTTCGGTAAATGCATTATAGTTTTCAGTTTTCACTTCTAACTTTTCATTTTTCATTTTTTTTCCTATTTCCTTGCGAATGAATTTCTGGAGAAAAATAAATTTTGTAGCCGTGTTGTTGTAGGAAGAATCTTCCTATCGAAAGAAATCTGGTGAGATATTAGGCTTAACTTAATGAACTATGAGAATTCTACAGAAATATCTTTCCAGTGTCCGTAGAGAAATAAGTCCTTTGAGAGAGGAGTGCTTCTAACAAAGGGCCACTGCAATGCCATGATTTTCAACAACAAATACAACAGAAGAATTTCTAGTAACAACGATTAATAATGGATTTCACATGGTAAGAGAGCCTACACAGATAAGCCTTACTTTGATAGATATACAGTAAAAGTTTAATGACTTAAAGGGAATGTCAGCATAGGCAAACAAAAAACTGTGTGCATTGTTTAAACATGCAACAAATCATACTTTAACATACTAGTGCGAAATCTTTTACTCTTGGTCACTATACAGCCACCTTTTTAATAAAGTGATGTTAAGTAGAAGTTATCCTTCATTTATACTTGAATGTGTAACAACCGTCGAATATATTCATATATATACATACATATATATATATATATGTATATATATATATATATATAAAGTTAGGAAATTATAATCTAGATGGAGAAAGTCACCACGTTTGATGGTTAGCTTGAGTGTCCAGGACGGCTATAACCACTGAACATACATTGCCTCCTTCAACCTCTTCTGGAAGTCTGTAGCTACTTGATCTAAAACTGAAAAGCAAGTTTTGGAGCACGCTAGTTTAGAATTGCTATCTTGCAAGTGCTTCCACACTTGAGCGTTTTTGCCCTTTGCGGAGTTCTACCTGATTTACACAATCTTAATAAAAAAACTGGAAGATTACGGCAGTAGATGCAGCGTTAACGTATAGTTATCCTTCTTCCTCTCTGACCGTGCACCAGTTGCCTTAATCGGCTACGGCATTTTTTTCCATCGCGCATGAAGAATTCATACAGGGTCATATTTTCATACGGAGTCATACAGGGCTTCGTATTAGGACCTCTGTTGTTTTTAAATTGCATGAATGATCTTCCACATGTTGACCAAGATTCTCACTGACAATTTTTCGGAGGATGTGTCTTGTCCAGTTCTAATTCATTATATTCGTTAAGTTGAATCAGACCCTCGTTTTTTGTTAACCGCAAATCGGTTAGTAAAGAACGAGCATCTCTTTGACTGGCTCTCAACAAATCGACTTACTTTGCTGTCTGATAAATGGACCTAATTTTATTCAAGCCAAAACAGAAAAAGCAGGGCAATGAAAGTATTTGTCTCGAATACATTGAAATATTTAGGAATTTCAATCGAATCGTCCTAGATCAAACCCAAATATTAGAGATCTCGAAAAAGCTATCTGAGCCTATCATCAGACGGTAAGACGATCAGCGCACCGCGTTTCAGCGCGGTCGATTTGAGCGCGTGCATGTTAGCGCAGGCACATTTAAGCGCAACTTCGTCTCACGACATGTGTGCTCCTTCGTCAACACGACATGATGATATAAACAAATTCATCTGGACTAAGGAAGGGAGATCTTGTCATGGAATACCAATGATGTGATGGAGGAAGGGTCTGGGCCACACTCGAGCTGGGTCAAGATGGAGGAAGCGCTTGGACTCCACTCGAATTGGGGAGTGGAAGGGAAGACCCCAGACAAGCTCCCTGCTCTACCATTGGACTATCCATACATTAACAACTTCCTCCTCCCAACCTTTATATAAACCACATATATGTAAATATATTAAGAGGTTAACTAGTAGTAGAGTAGTAGAATTAACATAGCAGAAGAATATAACTCTAACGTAGTCCTGAGTTTCTTTCTAGCTACTCCGGGTAATTCCACATTGCGGTGCCGAAAGAACCACAACAAGATCTTCTCAAATTAGTCGTCTTCGACACCTAGATATTATAATTTTCGTTTAAAATTCATTCGATCATCTGCTATCCCGAATAATCAAAAAGGGATTTGGAAAGCACATGCAGATTTCATTAGGTAGCTTGGGGAAAGATGCCATTTTATATTTGGCCGTCTGCATACTGATGATTCGACATCACCCGAATTCCTTCCTTTGAATATCTTTAAGATTTGATCAGTAGAGTTTGAAATGCATGTTTACACGAATATTTTAACTGATCTTAAACATTGTTCTATCCTATCCTAACCTGCTCTGGCTCAGGGGTGCCAAAGCCCGTAGTAATGGCCCCAGGCGTGGATTTTTAGCTGAGCTTACGCCTATTCTCAAAGAAAAAATACGATGAAAAGGATTAATGGCAAACTACCTGAAAGAAAGGAATGTCTGCCACAGAAAATATAAAAAAGGGGTATAAAGGATGGAAGGAGTACAATGGGGTTGCCATCACCCCAATTACTTCTGCAGAGACATTTTAAAAAATTGCTTTCATAAAATATGCGCTTGCGCCGCTATGTCAGTCTCATTTAAAAGATGGATTAAATGAGAAACGTAGACAACCTAAGTAATTTCCAATATTTGCAAGGGGAAATCTGTTTGTTTGGAAATGAGCTTGCTCTAAAGCTTCTTAATTAAAGAGCCCAACGTCGACTTCCATTTTGGCACGAGTTGACTGTTCCTCAAAATTGTGGTTTCGGCTCGTTGTACCTCTTCAGGTAATTCGCTGCGATGCGGCGATAGGAGAAGAAAAAACATGCGTCAAAGATGCACTGACATGTTGGTAAGCCATAGAGATCATAATTTTATTAAGGGTATATAATAACTCTATGGGTTTAGTCAAAATGTCGTGCGCTAAAGCGGGTTGAGCGATTGTTGTTTACGGTCGTGCCGCCCAGCACTCCTTTCAGGATCCGCGTGCGTACACGCACTGCTGAATAAGCGCGTGACCTCATAATGCGTCAGATGATCCTCCTCAGCTGGTCACAAGGAGTAGTTTATTGAAGTTGAATAGAGGAATGCTTAAAATTCTCCTCACGTATAGCGCAAGACTTCTCCTGGCTAAGGAACGAAGCAACCGAATACGCTGCTCATTTCTTGTGTTGCTTCACAGAGACCCTGAGTAGTACTTGATCTGTAAGAGCTGCACTGACCACCATGTTGTGAAACTGCATTATTGTTCACTTGCTGTATACTATCATTGCCGTCTTCTATTTATAGCTTCGTATCCTCTGTAGAATTAAGTGCCGTAGAGATAAATTTGTTGTTATTGTTGTTGCAGTATTCCGTTCTGTTGTAATGTTTCGTTCAAGTATTTTTCATAATCACAAGAGCCAAGCATTTGTTGGGTTGGAAGGTGCTAATGGATTGTTGAATGGATATATACTGTAACAGGTCTTCAGATGATTCTGAGGAACTTATTCCTGCATGGCTTAGCAGCCACATTATGTCACTAGAACCTTAATAAGAGTTTATTTTCATGGAATGTTTGGGATGTATCACATGATTGATTATTGAATATGTGACTGATGCTAGTAGTTGTTCATCATCAGCATGCTAAAAATCTGGTAATAGGATTGTTTAGAAGGTGCTAATAGATTGTTGAATGGATATATACTGTAACAGGTCTTCAGATGATTCTGAGGAACTTATTCCTGCATGGCTTAGCAGCCACATTATGTCACTAGAACCTTAATAAGAGTTTGTTTTCATGGAATGTTTGGGTTGTATCACATGATTGATTATTGAATACGTGACTGATGCTAGTAGTTGTTCATCATCGGCATGCTAAAAATCTGGTAATAGGATTGTTTAGAAGGATTTATATGACTTCGATAAAAAGGAAAATTATTCAGGTTATAGAGCTGATTCATGTTTTTGACTACGGCAAGTTGACCCCAGGCTCCAAATTTATGTACAGAAAGATGCTAGGCAATTTATTCAGTGACTGTAGCTGCTTTAGAAACTGTATTTTAGTAAGTCTGTCTCAAGCACAGGCAAAGACGTGTTATTTCACATATTATTCTTTTTCCTATATTTTGTATGCAACTCTACTGCAACTTTTCACAGGGAATAGATGAATGAAATTTTGAATTAGATTTTACGTTGGAGGTCAATTTTGCATTAGATTTTTATTGCCTGAGGTATACTGGCAGTTTATGAAGCACCTGTTGTGTAGCTTTTTTTAATTGCTGCAGTATGCATCATGTACTGAAGTGTCCACTTTCGAGTTTTCACATATATATCTATATCTAGGTCTATGCCATTCTTTGCTGGCTTTCAAATTAGTATGTATTTTTTAATATGATCATAGAACTAATGGCCGATGTGTGCCATGCTGACTTTGGTTTACGAGATTCAGAATCAAGGAGTTCTTCAGAGTTACCCTCTGATGACGGCTTTACATCACTGGAGTATAAGCAGCAGATAGAATGGTGCTATCAGCAATCAAACAAGACATTATATGGAATTAATCATAAGCCTGGTGCCTGTTCATCAGTTAAAAACCCTAACCGATTTGTTTCTTTCATTGAGGCTCTACCATATTTGCGATTTTCAGAAAAGTTGGAATGGCATAGGTAAGTAAAGCTTTTTTTACGGAATGAGTAAAGCAGTATAATTAAGCAAAATTTGTGCTGCAATTCTTCATTTGTAATAGGTGATTAGGGGCTGTTTACTGCGTTATGTTTTTATTCCTAATTTTGATGGCGGAGCCTCAACTTGCCCTGGTCTTTACAGACAAAGTAATGAATCCTCATCGTAAAGCACTTTTTAACATCTTTAAGTTGTGCCCTGGTCTCATCTAAGTATAGTGCCTTTGGTTGATTAGTTCATTTACTAATCATAGACAGACTACTCTGCATAATTAATAGTTGCTGTCAATGCCTTCTTCTATTTAGTGGTTGCCTTGTAAGTATTTTTAATCTAAGAGGTTTGGCAAACTAAAGTTTGGTTTACCTTATCTAAACTAAAGCATGAGTAAATATTGGATCCATCATTTCTAAATGATTTTATTTGGTTGATGGCATGGCTGCCTATGTATTGTGCACTTCTGCTTAGTGCATGTCGAATAAAAGCCTTGTGATGGAGAGCTTGTGTCAAATTTTGTGTTTGCTTTGCCAGACCCATGGATAGAAGCCTAATATAAGAAAGTAGTCTTTAAAGTGGTGGTAAGCCAGTGTAAACGTCATGGTCATTTAAGATTAAATTCCAGATGCTATGAAGATCATTATCTTTAAGAATTTTTTTAGCATGAGTGCCGGGTGAGATCATGTCACTGAAAGTATACCCTACTAGCAGATTTCTAATGCAAATAAAGTTAGAATATGCTTAATATGTGTTGTTTCACGATGATTATATGGTTTCAGTTGTTCTATGCTTATTAAAAATGTCCTTATTGTTCAGAGATTTTTTGGTTCTTTTAGGACCTATGCAAGTCTAGCATGCCTTCTCTGGCAGGTTTTGTTTTTAACCCAGATACATTTCTTTTGCATTCAGTTTCACATTGCATGAATACCTAGCTGGATCTTCTTTGACTCAAGTTTGGGATGGCCCTTAGTCGCTATGATGCCATATAAAACACTTAATTTAAGCTGAGGAGATTCTTGTTGTTACTGAAAGTTTAATCATTTGCTAGTTACTTAAAGGTATGGGATGTGAGATGTTATATAACAATTCTCATATTTCTTGATGCGCCAGAATGACAACTCTATCTAGATGACACTTTAAAAAGTGACATAAATTTGCTTTCTTAAGGTCAAGCAGGCCTTGGACGAAAGCTGATTTTTTTTTGTTGGACTTTATTTGCATATGATAATATTGTTGTTGTTTTTTAAATTTTGTTGTCGTTGATAGGGCGTAACTTCAGAAAAGTACTTTTGTATTCTGAAGTTGGGTTATGCTTGGTTCAAACGTCGCACTTCTGCCGCGTCGAATGTAATTCTATTAAATTCGACTCAGATGGGGCACCGTTTCAAACGTCGAATTTAATTGTCGCTCTAAAGTCGGATAGATCGCCAAGCGCTGCGGGGCTCGAAATAATTGACGCACGTAATTTAGCAGTCGCACTGAACTGATTCAAACGACGCACTTCTGCTGCGTCGAATTAAGCTATGTAGTTCGACACGGGCAGAAGTGCGACGTTGGAACCAAGCGTCCGCAGTGACTGCGCAGTCCATATTTCATTACTATTTCTTGTGCTACTTTAATAAGATTGATTATGGATCTGCAGTTGTGTCCTTTTAGCTACCTTGTGATAAAACTTTGAGTGCTTTTCCTAAGAAGCTGTTATGCACCATTCAGTAAGATAACCGATTCTGCATACTTCGGGTGATGCGAACATGCTTGAGATAAGTTCTAAGCGGCATGATCTGAAAATGCTCTTGCCTTTAAACTAGCATATGCAATTGAAGCATTGATACTTCCAAGTATTTCCATGAGATACTGGCGATCAAGGAGTGTTAGGCATATTTTATCTGGAATTCTCTTGCCATCTTGAAAGTTATATATAAATCTAATATTTTGTTTTCTTTTGTTGCTTTTGCAAGTGTTACCGTTGTAGAGCTCGCTTGTTTTATTTACTAGTACTGCAAAGTTTGTTTTTAAGAATCGTCAACTCTGCATTTCCTGTTGGTCATCCGTTTATCGCTTCAAATCTTCACAACTATTCAGAAGTGGTAGAAGATCGGAGTCCTGTGTCTTTACACCCACCCTGTAGTCTAGAAAGTGATCAGAAATTATCTGGCCATCACAAGCAGATTGGGGATGCTATCTTTAGGTAATTCTGTGAGAACAAAAATTTACTTGTTAATATCTTTGTTAGTGGTTTATGATATTGTAGATATAACCCTTGAGTAGTTCAGAATTGGGAGTGCCTTGTATTCTATATGATTTCTTTCTGAGACTTTGTGAAATGTTTGAATTTATTTATTTTGAATTGTGATGGCTTGTGCATACCTATCCAATATTTCTCTTGTGTTTTAAGTATCCTTCAGTTTAGCTCTATAGTGCTAATGTGTTGTTAGCAGGTGCCATTTTCCCTGTTAGTGTTGCACCAAGTTACTTACTTTGCTTTTGTACTAGCCATGGTGCAAGCTGCAAAGATATACATTCATATTTTCTGAAGTTGGAGTAAGTTTTCTAAAGTAATAAGGAATTTAGAACATATTGCTTTATGACACCCTACTATTTTATAATGTTTTTTTTGTGTGCTTTTTTAGCTTGCCTTTCAGCTTCTAAAGTGGTGGTGGGTTTTGTTGTTGTTGCTAAGTTGTCTTGGTTTTTCAAGCCAAGTTGTCGTTGCAATGCTGATTAAGTTAAGTGCGCTACCAATTTTTATAATCTGGACCCTGCTCCTTTGCATCGTGCCTCAGTTATGATTCTTAGTTTCTAGCAATTAGAAGTTTTTTGGTGTAGATGACCAGGTTACATTTTTTGCAGTTCTTTTATCTGAAGCTTTATATGTACCAAAGATTTCTTTAATTCATAGTTTTATGCTGTCAGTGCCCACCTATTGCTAGTTTTAATATCGTTGTATTTTGTTGTTTCATATTTAGCCCTCGCAGGTGTTGTGTTCATGTTCAAAGTTGGACAAGTAGAGAGAGGTCTATTTCTGCTGGCCCTTTTGCAATTGTTAAGGTAATCGAGTTGCAGGTGCAATGTTTGTCACTGCTCCCATTTTTCACGCTCTTCATGCTCCTGTATTTATGCCAGCACAATTTGATAACCGAAGTTTGAGCAGAGCGTCTTTAAATGGGTGGATATGCTTGGTTTAAGATGTTCTCTTGGATTTGTAGCTGCTTGGCATATTTTGTCATTCTTTTCATCAGCAGGGGATGTGTTTATTTGCTCATTATGTTCATGTATGCTGTCATTGAAAGGTGCTGTTGCAAGTGAGTATTTTATGTCGAAACAAAGGTTTGGCCTAAAAAGGTTTGACTCTACCGATGGCTTGATCACTGAATTTTGTCATTTGGCTTTCAGGATGAAGATACGACCAAGCTCAGAAACGCAAAAAGTTAGTACCCGTTTTTTTTTCTCTCTGCCTGAAACGTAATTCTGTAGAAAATTTAAATTATGAAGCTTGTGACATTTGTGGTCGTTGTTTGTGAGTTGAATAATAATTCTTTGAACTTCTGTTTCTAGGCATGCCTTTAAACTTCATCGTTGGTACTTTTTCTTGGTGTTTATTGTTTTTGGAGTTCTTCAGTTGCTCAAATACTGTTTGAATGCTGGAATTGGCCAAAGTCGTTGTGTCTCATGGAATGCAAATGATATGGGCAATTTAGAATTAACTTGAGCAGGATTGACGTTTAGAGATGTGGGCAGTGGGACAGAGGTTTTGTGGGCATTTGCCTTTCGAGGCAAGCTGTGGCTTCTCCGAAATCCTTTAAATTTGTAAAATAGAAGCAAACAATTTGATCTACATTTATGAGTTGTGGTTTCTCTATGCGTGCGGTTCACAAGGTAACCCGATCAGTTTTGTTTGAGACGTAAGGGCGAACTCGAATTCGAATGGAAGTAGCCTGGAACATTCCTTTTGTTTCGATCAGCCATTAGGTATTTCCTTGCATCTATTAGTTTTACTTAAGTGCTTGCTAGGATGGTTAACATTTTAAACCACAGTGGTGCATATCCGTACGATTAGTCATGGTAAGAATTGCTGTTGCAGAGAAACCATCAAATGACAAAGCCATTCATATAGAAGGCGCTCGCATAGCAAGTCAAGACTATGTGCTTTCTTCAAAGGTTTGTGTTTCTTGTGTATATGAGTTTAAATTACTTGTGTGAGCCTTGCAAGCCATCAGTTATGTTGAAAAAAAAAGTGTGTGTGCTTATAGTGGCCTGGTTTAAGGCAGCACCTTGCATTCTGTGTGTGTGTGTGTTTTTGTGTGTGTCTCTTTATGTGTTTGTGTGCGTGCGTGCTGTTGTGTGTGTGTCTCAGGAATGTGTCTGACATGTTGATTATGAGGTCGTTATGCTAAAATATTTCTTGCAGCTCCCGTTGTTCAACTTTCTGAACGTCCATTTTAGTTTCTAGCAATCTTTTTTGTCTGCAATCAGAAAATGGCGATGTGGCTTACGTCATCCTGTGGGTTTGTCCACAGGATGCGAGCCGGGAATTGGCTTATCTCATTTCTTGTCACATGACGCGCCTGCTTGTGTTGCGTACATGCCATTGATCAAGTCTTTCAGATCATGAAGTATCTCCCCTACTGATGTCTGCATATGCAGCTTATCTACTCAGCTGTTGTTTTTTGTTTTCATGTGTGCATATGCAAGCTTATCTGCTCATTTTTGGTTGCTGTTTTTCAGGATGAGAACATTTACAAGCATGTGCTGGAGTGCGCTCAGTATCCCGTGCTTTGTTTTCCCCTGCCTCTCACAACATGCGACTCTTCCCAATCGTAAGCCTCGTGTTCTTGTTATTCTGTCCCGCTATTTCTACTCAGGACAACAGGTTGCTTGAATTTATGTACTTCCTTGCGAGGCGTTCACCTGTGGTGCTGTTGCAAGAACTAAGTGGAGGCCTTGAAGTGCAGACAGCTGCTGATTGTCATATAGCAATGAAAGTATGACTTGGATTTAAGTGCAATATGTTTTCGCCAGTTTGTTGGCGAAAGGGGGCATCATTTCCGACTACGTGTACGACATAGATTGTTCTAGAGAGAGTCTTGTCACTGATACATAGGTTTACTCTTGTCTCCAGTTTGAATTTGTCTGAAGCTTTTAGTGTCTGAGATCGTTCGTTAAAGACCGCAGTCTGCATTGTAGCGTCCAGTAGGCATGTCGAATATCTTTCGGGACTAAAGTTGTTAGAATTTCGTTTTTAAGCATCATTTTGCGAACTTCGATAAGGTGCAGGGGTTGGGTAGGTTTGGTGGTCAGTCAAGGAGACCACCAAACATATCCACCCCCATGAAGAGTTAGAAGTATTTAATGACTGGTCTTGTGACCGTACTACGAAACTAGCACTCATATATATATATATATA
>QQSS02181196.1:0-14261 GCA_003687565.2 Craspedacusta sowerbii
GTGCTGACAAATTTAATCGGTAGAGGAAGATACAAAGATCGTACCTTTTCTCTACGCGTCTTACGTGCACCCGTTATTAACCTCCCCCCGGTCTCACACAGTCGAACGTTTACACAGATCTTTTTGTAAAGTCCACCTTCAAGAACTGCAGAAAAGCCTCTAGGTGGGGCCAAGGATTGCCACCACCACCACCTATCTCAGCCTGAATACTAGGACCAAGAGTAGCCTCAACACTAGGAGTAGCGCTCAAGAAAAAACAGCACCAGAATCTGCAGCAGCAGCAACAAGCGAGTGAACAGGGACATCTTGCTCTGCCATGTTGGATGTCCCGGAGTCGCGTAAAGGGTTGGCGTCGGCTATAGGGAACGGTAGTTAGTAGCACACAATAAGGACTACGAACAATGCAATTCAAGATAAATTTGCGCACTGAAACACAACTGGGTGGCTGTGTGGTGGGGTGGCGGCGAGAGAATGGTTGCACGTAAATTACACGTCGGATCGACAAGTTATTACTCTGAGCGTCTGTGCTTAACTTCTATCCTTAAATGCTAAAAGACCTGCTTTTCAATTCATCCGCAGGAATTGCCCTCTAGAGGCTCGAAGATTATTCCATCGAACAAGTAAAGCATTTAGGGACTCAATTGCTGCATTTCCTAGAAATGGTAGTCACATGTTGCAGAGCTCTCCAAAAAGTTATGTAGATAGGCTTGACTTTTTTCCTAAAGCTGGGCATTACGATCATTTTCTATACCGCAAAATACTTGTGCTTGCATCTGGCTGTAAGCCATCTACCATATGGCTGCCTTGCGTGGAGTGTTTTTCATATACAAAAAAGTCTTATATAGTCTTAGATAAAGTCTTGAGAGAACCATCAGTGACGTGAGCTTAGCTGCATGTAAGAATCATCTGCGAAATGGCACGTTACCAAATTCTTCAGGCAATGGCGTATGATGCAGCAGATCCTAAACAATAGAGAGTTAATGGCTACCAGCAGTCATGCATAAAAATCTGGTCGGTTTGCCATAGGCACTTTAGTAAACTTAGAACTTAGATAGATTCCTTGCCTTCAAGATTTAAGATTAACGATTAATTTCATAATCAATAAGCAATGCCATTACGAGAAGCTTAGTTAGCTGACGTCTTTCTAGCTAAGGCTAATCAGCTCGAGTGCCCCAGCTTATAGCATATTTATCCTCATTAATACCGTAATACTAAGGCGGACGCCGTGGATTAAGTGGAAGGAAGAAGAGCATATGGTATACAAAGCATGAGCGGTTAGACGACTGGAAGGCAAATCAAAATTAGAATACTTAGACAGGGACATACACTGGTTGCAGATGGTTGGGATGTCAGTGGCAGCTGGGACACGACTAAAGAAAAAATAAAAACTGAAGCTGAGAATATGACATAGGAAAATGTGAGGCGTTGAAGCAAGGTATCAATGTTGTATTTACTTTCAAAGACCATGGGGCTGTTAATCAACCTAACTAAAGGTTAATACAAAACGGATAACAGCCCTAAGGTACAAGGCAATAGCATTACATGAAAATCTGACCATTACCTGACATTACCTGAAAAATCTACAAACAATCCTGATTTATTACCTAAAAAATCTACAAACAATCCTGATTTTACTAATGATGTCCGAAGGGCAAAATCGTAAAACACATTTCACCAACACATACTTGATTTCTTCTAAACGAGCGCATGGGACTACTTTCAAGGCTTTTGTAAGAACTTCAGATGGAAAATTGATGAAGTTTGTTTTCAAACATTTAGAATTACGACTTACTTGCATGGCATTGATTTATATTTGTTTCAGTACCTGACAGTTTTGATTTGTGTTGTCTTCTCATTTGAATACGAAACGTGACCTGTTGGCAGTCACCAATAATACAATATGAATATGAAAGTATGAATAATATGTAATATAAAAATATATAATATATAATATATAAATTTATGTGACGTTTTGATCCTTTCTTGGAACATCTTCAGACTAAGACTGCACGTTAAGTGAGCTGGCAATATGATTGTGCGCAGTCACACACATTTCACCTGCGGGGTTTTGATGTGGGGTTCATCATTGAGGTGCTTGGGAACCGAACCCGGGTCGCCGAAGTGGAAAGCAGAGCACGGAAGTGGTGAGAACTTTACGACGTTGTAACGTGCAAACTCAGAAGCATGTCAACATAACTGTAAAGTTCGATGTAGTCCAGAGCGCCGAATATTGCACGGCCAGACTCATATCACACCTGTACATATATGAAATCGGCCAAGTTACGAAATCCACCAGTGATCGGCAATTGACGGGTATCCACGTGTTGACCGACTCTGCTCGACTTTTGCTTGTGTTCCTCGAAGCGTTGGTGTAGCTGGCGGGTTGTCATGCCGATGTAACCATCGTCACACTGGCCACATTAAAATTTGTAGACCACGCATTGCTGGCTGACAATCTTAAGCTTCGCTTCCTTCGCTTAAAAAAATTTCGGCAATCTTTGACTGCTTAATATTGTGACTGAATTGATACCCGTACGTTGCAGACTATGTTATTTAGACGGAGCTAAGCTTTTAGCATTCTTTCATCCTTATTAGGAATAACAAATCGCACGATGTCATCTGCCAAATTTCTAACCGAGTTATAGGGCTGGTAATACAGTTTTGAACAAGGTCACAGACAATTAGGTTCAGTAAAGCTTGCGGGTAACATTAAAAATGTTGTTTGCGTCTCAACACAAGGAAATCCTTGGTCGCATTTTCTAGGAATTATTATCATAGTATCATCGAAGAAAAAGTGTTTGTTAAATTCGGGGAGCTTGCATTCGATGCGTACGATTGCTTGGTTAAAATCCTTCAGCGAATGAAACAGGGAAGATAGGCTGGTAAATATATTGGGAGACTTTCGTGGGAGAATTTCAACCTGCTTGGTTATGACACATTCGCTGGAGCTACTGACTTCGTTGACCTGGCAGCCTCTTATGAGCACGAACCCCTTAATACCCATACCCAGTGGAGTGAGTCCCACTGCAGTCTTAAGCTCTAATTGAGAACATTATGACGAATGATGATAAATGCGACAGAATTAGCGGAATCTTGCCATGCTCAATATCTGATCACTTAGCGCAATTTGCAGTCTTACCGGATTACAATCTGAAAAGAAAAAAAATCTTAAGAAATGCCAGCTTCTGGATGGTACCTTAAAACTTTCAATGACAATGAGTTTATTGACGAACTTAAGCAAGCACTAAGGGGAAGTCCTTGCTTCTCAGAGAGTCTAACCGAGATGTTTTGACTCAAATGTTTGTGGACACGGTTATTGACATTCTGAACGTCATGGCACCGTATGAAAACTTACTAAGAATCAATTGCGTCTACAAGGAAAACCGTGGCTATAATTGGATATTTTCCAAACCCTAAAAGTTATCAATAAGCTCCTTTAAAAATTCATAAAGCTGTTGGACCTTGTTGAAATAAGACTTTCCCAAACTATAAAAATCAGCACAATTCTGTCGTTAAAATGTTGTAGATTAGTAAACGTTTATTCTATACAAATTACTTGTTGCATCATAAAGTTAGCGTAAAAATATTTGGGATGCCATCAAATTCAATTCTGAAAATGAACAAAAAGAGCAACCCCATTCCATCATGCAGAACTGACCGCGACAATAAGGTTGTGAAAAAGCCACAACACATCGCAACGGTTTTCAATAATTATTTTTCCTCCATTGGAAAAGATTTATGGCGCAGGAATCGATATAAACTACGTTATGCAACAACTAGTTCTTAAACATACTTGCCACCTAGTGTTATTCATAGTCTATTTTCAAAACCTACTGACACAACTGAAGTGATTAGCATTATAAAGTCCGTTCCTCAGACTCTCAAGCATTCAAAATTCAAACAATTCGTTTAAAGCTTGGCTTGTCATCCTATGCAGAACCACTGTCCCTATAAAATAATCAATCTTTTAAGCAAGGGATCTCTCCTAGCATTTTTAAAGTTGCTAAAGTATCACTGTGTACAAATCGGGACCAAAGGAACTATGCAGCAACTATCTCCAGATATCCCTTCTTTTCCCATAAGTTATCCGTTGGTCTGGCATGGTGTTTAGCATCTACAAATATCTAGGCTACAGCAACAAGCCATCAGAATGGCCACATGTTCTGATTATAATACGCCAATTAAAACTCGAGGACTTATTCACATTAAACTTAAGCTTATTTATCCACGATTGGCTACATAAGCGACTTCCTCCTGCATTTGAAAATTTACATAAATATGTCCTATTCAAGAACCGTCTTTAGGAAGGAAATTCGACCTCTTCATGTGGCTGTGAATGGATGATACGTTCCTTCTTTGTATATTGTACGTATTCTAAGGTGTCAGATTTATTAATGTTTGAAATTCTAACATTGTGGTGCATCTGAATTTGCTGAGGTGTTGACCAATGCGATAAGTGATCAATTTAAAAGCAATTTATTTATTTATAATTTATTTGGTGATCGAATTCTTTCTTTTCTTCTATTTTCGAAGGAGGAATATTTTGTTTTAATTGCTTCGGAACAAATGCGTGTGTTGGTGGATCTGCTATAAATTCTGCTTTCTGTCATATTGAAGCTTGATTATTTTATCCTATGTTTGTTTATCGTGTACATCAATGCAATGGATTTAATAATCCCTTAATGTTATTGACTTTTACTTTGATTAAGTAAGTTTATGTCTTCTTCTTGCTTTAAACCTTAAATAGTGATGGATAGAATTCATTTTTTTTTTTCATCCAAAGACGCCTAAAGGCTTGCTACAGCTCTTTACTTCGAGTCTACTCGATGTTTCAATGTTCTGAGTTCCTTAACGTTTATTATACTATTCCACCTAGGTGGTTTGGTGCATATCCCGAGTTCCAGTTGAGATGTTTTACCGATTTAGTTTACCAAATCGAATATCTCGAAAAGAAAAGATCACAATTTAATTACCGAAATGACGTACTTTGTCGTCCCCCTAACATAAAGCAAACTCTTGAACTCACGTTTATTTATGAAATTGTGGCGTCCCGATATGATGAGCTTCAGCTATGACGATGTCTCCATCTGAAATAGATGCTTGAATGTTATACAAAAGTAGAGATCTTCGCAAGCATTCTTGTTATTGATTCATCTTATTCAATTTCTTGTCATAGCATTTCAACTGTCGACAGGGCATTTCTATGAGAAAATATGCTCTCTCTCTCTCTCTCTCTCTCTCTCTCTCTCTTTCGTCGCTACGTAACTTTGCCTCTATTTGGCGCATTATTGTATTTGCCATCCGATAGTAGTTGCTTTGCCGTGTTTATCCACACCCAACGGAACGAGATACCTTTATTCTGTTACACGTCTCAATGACGAACGAAACCTGTTCGCTACGTTAAGGAAATCCTTAGCCACATTTTCTTTAGACATTTAAGTCAAAGTTTCATCGACATAGCGATTGTAACATTCGGGAAGCTTGCCTTCGGTGAGTAGGATTTCCTCCAATTGGCACACATTTTCCATGTATTTTCCATCAGTGGTCCGTTCGGGGATCCCATTCTAATTTCATCTCGCTGACAGTAAAAAGCACCGTCGAAGGTAAATAGTTCTTTCACCACTAGTTTGCTGGAGTAGTTTGCATAGGTCAGCGTGAGAGATGTTAACTTGATGAGTTTTATTAAGTCATTTGTCCTAAAAGGCCTCTCCAACTAGGAATTCTATAGTCTCAAGCTTAGATCCGTTCGTGACTACTTACCACAGTCTTACATTACCTGGCTTTATAGCTTTCCGTTCTTATAATGTACCAATTAGACGACAAGCTACGTAACGAAGGCAAACTTTCTGAGTTTAACTAACACTTTGTCAAGACACTTTGACTATAATGTCTAGGAAAACTCCGGCCAAAGATTTCCTTACAGACGTTAACAGTTTTCATTCATCGTTATTTCTTTCTGTCAGCTGTGGATAAAAAATGCAAAGCGACTACCATTTAAATGGTTTTACTATGGATATTCGATTCAAGAAAAGGCTCATCAAGTCCATTCAATGCAGAGCGTATCCCTTGTGCAGCGACTGGTGTAACCTTGGTTATAAAGTCGTACATTTTGCGAGCAACGTTTTTGAAGCTAGACTACCCCCTAGCTTTACTTGACCAAATCATATATGATTTTGTTGAAAGCTTTATTGCAAGCCACCGTCCCTTGTTCGACAATTGTAAGAATGAAATGGTGCGCGCAAGCCAAAGCTCCGTCTAAATGATCTTGCATGCAAAGTACTGGCATCAATTCCGCCAATATTCACGAACTGAAAGATATGCGAAAGTTTTTCACCAAAGAAAGCGAAGCCAAAACTTGGGAGCAAACAATACTTTATTTAAAAATGTATGATGCGTGCTATATTGGCATGACAACTAACCAGCTGCACCAACACGTCTAAGAACACAAGCAAAAAACGAGCTCAATCGCTCAACACGTGGATACCCGTCAATTGTTGATCTCTGGTGGATTTTGTAAATTGGCCGATTTCAAATATATGTACAGGTGTGATATGAGTCTGACCGTGCAATATTCGGTGCTATGGGCTACACCAAACTTTACAGTTATGTTGACATGCTTCTGAACTCGCTAGTTCACAAGTCTTAATGTCGTACACTTCTCACCAGTTCATCATCTCCTCTGGGGCTTGGTGCGGAGAACCTGTTCTCTACTATGTTACACCAGTAAATAAGGCTTCATTATTCTTCAGAGACAGCTTTTGCATTTATTCCCATTTTATCGGTTAAAATTTGATTCTTAAAACTCAATTTCCGTTTTCGTCAACCAATCATTCTTCAATTTGGTTTGCTGAGTTTTCCGAATTGACGATGAAGCTGTACGTGAAAGTGAGACTGGCCAACTGTTAACTTTCTGATGAAATCTCGCACGACAATGATAAAACCTCAGTCCTCAACTTTAAAAGATCCGCGCTTATTATGCGTGACTTAAATATTATTCCACTAATCATCAGACGTAGATAGAAGAACTAATAAAATGTTTGACCTGTGCAAACTTGAGCAATGCGACGACCTTGAGGTTTTGAGGCCAATAACATATGATATCACTTTTTAAGGAAACCACTATTATAAAAGGCCGTCGCTGAACCAAGAGAGGCTTTTACCATTAAAACCATTAACATGAAAAGCCGTAGCTGAACCACGAGAGGCTTTCAGGCCTCCTGTTGTTTGGCGTGAGTAGCTTTTAAAGAAATGCAGTAGACAAAATTCCTGCTGAATGCAGTATATACCTAGCTGTATTTGCTTGTCCAAGTATTTAAGTGCAGAAGAGTGGGTAAGAATTTCAAGGACTTCATCTTGCAGCTACCACTTCTGGGCGAACCATGCTTCTGTTTGTTGTGACAATCCTTACGGGTCTTGCTTCTTGTAAAAGCAACGCTGTGCAAGCTGAACGGACGTCGCTCTTACCATGGCACGTTCGTCACATACGAGCACAACAAGACGCACCGAGCTCTTACTGCAGAATAAACCGTGCGCATCATTATTGTAATCCGTGCTTTTGCGTTGACGATCTTGAAATTAAAACGAAGTTTTACTGTGACTGCTATAATAATAATATGGTGGCACCTAAGCGTGACTGTCTCGAATACTACCAAGCAGGACTCAAGGTGGATGGACTATACATGATTACGCTGAACAACCTAGAGCTCATTCAGGTTTATTGCGATCAAACGACGGACGGAGGTGGCTGGACGGTGATTCAGCGTCGGATAGACGGTTCAGTCAACTTTAATGTCAACTGGCAGCGTTACAAGGACGGTTTTGGTTCAGTCATCAAGGAGTTTTGGCTGGGAAATCAGAACATATTTTCCATGTCATATCAGGATGACGTTCCAAAGGGCCTCGAAGCAAGAGTAGACTTGACGGATTGGAACGATAAGAAGTACTATGCAAAGTACGATCAGTTCGCTGTCGGAAGTGAGCTGACCAAATACCAGCTGCACGTGAGTGGCTTTTCCGGCACTGCAGGCGACAGCTTGACCAAAAATAATGGTCAGAAGTTCTCCACGTACGATTCGGACAACGACGCTCCCCCTGGATCCTGCGCCAATATTTACCTCGGCGGCATGTGGTTCAATTCTTGTCATGCTGGACATCCGAACGGGATTTACTACAAACACGAAGAAACCGTGCCGTACGGGCGAGGCATTTCCTGGCTGGGTCTTGGAGGTGATAATTGGGTTTCGCCGATCGTTCAGCAGATGGAAATCAAAGTTAGAAGAAAAGTTTAAAAACGGGAAGTTAACTGTGAAAACTGGCTTAATTTGTTCCTGTTCTGGCAGTAAATATATAAATCTCGCCTTGAAAATCGGATCGTTTTTTTAAATTATTGTTTCACCAATGACGTCGTCCATGAAAGCACAATAAAGTATCATTTGTATCCAAACGATTAATTCGTGACTCTTACAAAAACTTTGTAAATTTACAAAATGCCTCATAAAATAGAAAATCATCGAAAGGGTGTCTGCTGTTCAGGTTCCTTTAAAAAAGTTTCAACTTCACTCAATTATTTAAACAAGCTGAATTCATCGTCTGCATACCTGGGATAGAAACATAATTTAGAAGCCGAATAGCCGGACTGCATCTGTGTTTGTGTGGATCCGCCAATAATACTAATCCGAATTGGGATTGGGATGTAGATTTCCTCTTGACGGAGAAGGAACATGCTTTCAGCTCGTTTTCTAATTCGATACGCCTATTAACCATTCATCAGGCAAATTGTTTAATATAAGGGTCATAAAAAAGGTTTACCAATCACATGGCCAGATTTTCTTTGATTGGGAGAGTAGCGTTGTTGGATGCGAATCTAATCCTTATTCCTGACAATAAAATAATGAATTTACTATACAATAGTGAAAATTTACTCGGCATACGCGGAATGTGGCAAATTTGTGCTTTGTTCAAAATTTTTGTTATGTTTTTCAAGCACGCACTTTGATGTGAAAATAAAATCTCAATGATGGAAGAAAGGATTAAGAACTCTTTTCGGATCCCATATTTATGACTGAATATTCGACCAGCTATGTATATATCTGGCTTGAGCTATAAATCTAGCTTTGTTTTTGCTTGAGGTATTTTCTTGCTAATAATTTAGATTTATCGAAGCAATTAGCAAACTTTTGGGCGCAAATTTATAAACTTTTACTGCCGCTAAATTACAGCCTAATATCTAGATGCTAGGTTGACAAGAAAGGACCCTTTCGTAAATTACTGATAGTATCTTTCTCCATAAAAATTCATCCATCGGGGGTGAAATTTTCCTCTGAAAGGGCGATATTAGTATATTGAAGCATGTTTAGTTGCAAATAATCTCACGTGCAATAAGAAGCTTTTCCATCTTCAGCTTCAGCGAAACAGAGTTTATTTAGCAATCAGCAGTTTGATTAGTCTGAAGGCTACTGCAGTCTAAAGGTATGGCGGCAAAACGTGCACAGCAGCTTAAAATTTCCTAAACAGAGCATTGTCAGAACTAGAAGGCTTGACGGTACCCAGGTGCAAACTTAAGGCGTTGAGTCAAGTCGGCTGATTTCACTTCGCATCGTGACTTTTCAGAAGTCTGGAATTCATTAACCTTTCATTATATGACTTCACAGAGGTCTTGCGTCATATGACTTCGGTCCTACTATTTCATTGGAAGTTGATTGTTAATAAATTTTCAGAGCATTTATAGACGAAATAAATTAATGTTGTTCCTGTTCATTCGATCAAGAATTTGACTGCATAAGTTGATGGGTAAATTATATGAAATTACCTTGGCCAAGTAATTTTCAGCAACCAACCACGGAAGCTCAGACCGTTTATGTAAAGAGTCTTAGCCGTCGATAACTTAATTCTTGACTCTCGTTTAAACTCATGTCCAAGCTAATTGACCCACGCTGGATAGTGGACAAGTGCCCCTGGATCTCAAATTTTATTGTAAATCCGTTTAATTTTCGTTCAATCCCACAGTGCTCATGTTTTGATTTTAGAAATGCTTCTCGCGGTTATCTGACTTTGAGTAGCGCTTCAGTGTTGGAGTTGTTGTTGATACTAGTGCTTCCATAAATTGGGCGGTTGCATTTATAAAAGCTACTCCTTGGCCAAGCAATTATTTGCAGAGCAGCCAAGCTTGGTATTGCAGCAATGGCGCTTGCTGCCTAATGTCAGCCGGCTTTGACTTGACGTCCGGAATGGACGGATTCTCAATGGCCGGGCTGCCGAAGGGTCGTAATTAAATTATGAGAAAGTCGCCATTCTGTAGTTGAAACGCTGGACATCATATGTAATTTCATTTGCAAGAAAAAGCTCAGCTGATGAGGGAAGTTTGGACTTTTTTGAGGCAGGATTGAAGTACGTAGCTACAAGGAACACGTCTTAGCCAGAGTGTTCTTGTTTTTTTTTTTTTTTTCTCGGGCGAGTGAACTCGTCAGGAGCTGAGTGGGGATTTCTTAGTAAGCTTGTTTCTTTTGCATGCAGTTATCAAATTGAAGTGGCTTACGATAGGTGGGGCAGACTGTGCGAGTGTGAGAGCTAGTCTGGAATCGGCGTGTGCAACAAGTGCAGTCACTAGGTAAAGTATTCCACAACACTGCCTATTGTCTGAGTTTATCGAGTCGTTTCTCGACAGGTGAAAAGCACTCTTTTTGGATGCAACACAAGAAACAGTGGAAACAAGGTACAACAGAAACTTTATAATCCCGTCAAAACCAGTACTTTCTGCAAATGATGGTCGCTTGCTAAGAGATTTCACTGCCAATAATTTGTTTAGATGAGGGATAATGGTTGGTCAAATTTGTGCCTTTAATTGTTCACAAATGCATGTAGCATACGAAATACAGTTCAAAGATTTTGGATTGCATGCTGAGTACCGCCATCAGTTTAGAAGATAATTTACCATTTTGGTTCACAGAACTTCACAAGAAAAAGAATTTGTATCAAGACTAAAATCGTAGACATGTGTCATTTTTCATTGTTACCACCCTGAAAAAATATCAAATATTTAGGGCGTGTTAAATTCGCAGCTAGGTCGAGAGAAAATTTACTTTTTTTCAAGATCTGTCATGATTCATCAAGTATAGTTGTACTCACTACTGTGCTAAAAATGTACTTTGCATATGTTGAGAGTCCGGATGCGAACTTAAATAAAAGTCTCATTGTTTATGTCTAAAGTAAAACCTATCGCTGATCTTTTCTTTGGAAGGTGCCCGGTCGACTTATTTTTTTTTAGGCTTTGTGGACATGCCGCAGCTCGGCTTGCGAACTATTTTGGTTTTCTTTAGGATGCATTCTTTCGATTCGGTCGTGTTTTGGGGAAATTACAAGTAATAGCTAAAGATTTCTTCAACTCAGATCTCACAAATGCAAAACATCGGTAAAGCAAGCCGAATCCGAATAAAATTCTTGATGAGTTTCAACGTTTTTGAGTCCTGCTGGCCAGGTAAAATCCAAAATGTACTAAAAGGAAAAAGACGATTTGCTGGCACAATGATGTGTGACATTGTGAAAGGACCGGTGTCACCGCATTTGTTATTGCTTTAGATCTCTTTTCTGAGCCCTATATATCACATCTGTTCGTACCAGTGAAAGCAGATGGCACTGTATTTCATGTTCTTTTTGTTCCTTTGATCGTTGATGAAAATTGACCTTACTTATTAATTTTCGTTTTAGAAGCATAATCGACTAGCAACGAAAAAGTGTGCGAAAGCATTGCTCTGGGTTATTTAACGCGAAACTTACTGAAAATAGCTGTTGTAAGCAATCACCGTTAATTAAAATATTTGTGCATAAATATATATTTTTCCCCTCAAACGCTAATGTTTTTGGTTGTCTCTATGTCATTGCTTCACTTTTTCTGACGCTCAAACCCGCTATGTTCAGAAGTTCGTCTGACAATGGACCGCAAGTGAAAAAACTACAAATGCTCAGAAGGGACTTTGATGATGGAGGTTCAAAATTTTGGAACTGTAAGATTCACTGGATGTAGAACGCCAGCCAGCATTCCGAAATGCACTTCCATTTGTCCAACGTATCCATTTTGCAATGCACGTCCGTGGACGTCCGCGGTGTCCCAAGCAGACGGACGAAACTTGTTGCATTCGGTGCGTCCAGGCGACGTACAATTGACGTCCATTTTCGACATCCGCTTCTTCCATTAAGGTCGTCCATTTAGGACGTCTATCGGACGTCCACGCACACCACGTCCGTGAAAGTCTGTCGTCGTCTATTTTGGACGGACAAACGTTGATGGATTCGGTAGGTCCAGGCGACGCACACGGGACGTCTTTTTTGGAAGTCCACCTGTCCGAATTTGATTTAGCCTGGACGTGTGCTTTGTTTAATGCCCTTCATTGAATAGATGATGAACAAATGCAAACACCTGATACAGGTTAATGCAAACGCACTGGTTCAATTTGTGTAGCCAATCTTGCAAACTCAGACTTGAAATTCAAAATAAATCCACATGTAAAATTTATGCTTTTAATTTTCTTTCAGTGCATCATGGGCGACAAGCTTCGTACACAATAGACAGAAGTTAACAATAAAAGTTTAATCAAAATGATACCTGCAGCAAAGCATTACGTTATAAAGCATAAAGTATAAAGCATTACAAGAGGACTATATGCAAGATAAAAATAAAACTTAGTGTGAGGAATGGGCATATTTGAGCTGTACGGAGGCAAATAGCAGATGATGAATCTTTTTGTGGAGAAACAACTCCTTATCTAATCGAGTGATTTCCAAGAAATGCGATCCAAGAAGTATCATACCTTACCACTTGAGTCCAAACAAGGAGACACTGCTGGGAAAACAATTTCACCAGCTGCTTAAGTTAGCGTGTTTAATCAAAAACATGATAACAGACAAATTGCAGCTGAGCAAAGAACAAATATGGCTATATTTGCTTGTCAAAGACTTTAAATCAAGGAAAGCGATTAAAACTTGTTAGTCCTCACTTTTCTACAGCAGTTCTTGGTAAGCCATGATTATGTTTTTTGTGACATTACTGTTTGGTCTTGGTTCCTTGACAGGCAAGGTTGCGATAGCCGAGCTGTCGTCTTCATTTCCATGGCCAGTTCGCCACATACGAGCACAACAAGACACACCAAACACGAATTCCCCTTACTGCAAGAATTCTAGAGGAGATCTTCATTGTGGTCCGTGCAATTGCATTGACAATCTCGATCTTCAAACGAAGTTTTACTGTGATTGTCAGTATTTGACACCGAAGCGTGACTGTCTCGAATTCTACCAAGCAGGAATCAGAGTGGACGGCGTTTACTTGATTACGCAGAACAACTTAAAGCTCATTCAGGTTTACTGTGATCAAACGACGGACGGAGGTGGCTGGACGGTGATTCAGCGTCGGGTAGACGGCTCTATCAACTTTAATGTCAACTGGCAGCGTTACAAGAATGGCTTTGGTTCAGTCATCAAGGAGTTTTGGCTGGGAAATCAGAACATATTTTTCATGTCATATCAGGGGCACTTTCCGAACGGCAACGAAGCAAGAGTAGACTTGACGGATTGGAACGATAAGAAGTACTATGCAAAGTACGATCAGTTCGCTGTCGGAAGTGAGCTGACCAAATACCAGCTGCACGTGAGTGGCTTTTCCGGCACTGCAGGCGACAGCTTGACCAAAAATAATGGTCAGAAGTTCTCCACGTACGATTCGGACAACGACGCTCCCCCTGGATCCTGCGCCAATATTTACCTCGGCGGCATGTGGTTCAATTCTTGTCATGCTGGACATCCGAACGGGATTTACTACAAACACGAAGAAACCGTGCCGTACGGGCGAGGCATTTCCTGGCTGGGTCTTGGAGGTGATAATTGGGTTTTGCCGATCGTTCAGCGGATGGAAATCAAAATGAGGAGAAAGGCTTAAACCACGGGAAGTAAACCTGCGAAAACAGGCTTGATTTGGTCCTTTTCTGGCAAGTAAATATGAATAGTTTTTACGCTGAAAAACACATCGGTGTTTTCTGTTTCACCCTTGACTAAGTATATTCGTTCACAATGAAAGATTAATTGGTATCCACGCGATAATCTCGATGATCTTAGCTAAACATCGCTAAATCATTTTTCATCAACCGAATATTTTTGTTTTAAATAATATATAGATATTTATAGATAGATAGATAGATAGATAGATCGATAAATAGATAGATAGATAGATAGATAGATAGATAGATAGATAGATAGATAGATAGATAGATAGATAG
>QQSS02181207.1:0-29449 GCA_003687565.2 Craspedacusta sowerbii
ACAGGGCTGACACAACTAGTTTAGCAAGCTGGGCTAAACTCAAGCACCCTAGAAGTTCTAGTCTAGGCAGAGATTGATTTTTCAATGGCAGAACACGAGATTTCGACACAAATAAGTTGACTTCAACTCCACGTTCGGATTGCACTCGAGCATGCAACGCACTCCAAAAAGCTGCTAGACTTGCGTCACTAAAACCTACCAGGCTTACCTCTTGCACATTCGCCATCTCAAAACACAAGAAAAACCTAGGAAACTCTAAAGTTCCAACTTTCTTTATGCATTCCAACCAATTACGAACGAGACTTGCTCATCAGACAAACTTCATCCCATGCGATTCCTGACCGGCAAACCTGCTGGAAAACGCACCTTAGGTGGACAAAAATGAGACAAAACAGGCCAAGTGGATCATAAAAACTGGCAGTAAGTTGCAAAAGACCACGTTTTGTCATGGAAACGGACTTCGGTGACTCAATTGACATTTGCGACACTTCTGCAAAGGAGAAATGCGAGCCCGCGGAAACTCTAGGGCTCTGGACACACGATTCTAAACTGCGCTCAAGCGCCTGAGAAATTGAGGAAAACTTCCTTAAATTAAGCCCACCTTCCTTAAAAATCTTTTTGGCTGTTTCAAACAACGAGTAAGCTTCCGCTTCAGTGTCTGCATCACTAACTAGTTCATGCACATACATCGATCTACGAATTTCATCGACCACCAATTTGTAGCGGTCAACATACTTGGCTCTATGCCTTGTAATAGTAGCAAGCAAGTGAAATGGACTCAAAGTAACCCCAAAGACACAACGCGTAAACCGCAACACAACCAACTCAAGATGATAGCGACCCTTCAACGAGCAATGAGGTACAAAATTCTTTATCCATAGAGTGCGTAAGTAGTTTCTATCTGCCTCAGCTACTTCGATTTGGAGAAAGGCCTTCTTCAAATCTCTCTTAACTGCATTCGTTCTGCACCTTAGTCTCAACAAAATCCGAACAAGCTCGGGAATGAGACAGGGACCCTGGTAGAGAGATTTAGCGACGGGCCTACAACTCTACTACTACCGTCATAAACTTCCCTCAACTTAGTAGTATTGTGGTCGCCCCTTACAACACAATGATGAGGCAGATAGTCCCAAGCTCTAGCACTAGAGCATCCTTAGAAACGGCCTCCAAAACTCCTGCATCTATTTGCTCCTGCACTACCTTATTGTACTCCATAAAGAGATCTGGGTTCCGACAAAATCGATTTAACTCATTCACAAGCCGTTGGTAACACTGGGTGTAATTGTCGGCAATCATACCAACACCTTGTCTCCAAGGAAGAGAAACCTGGTAACGACCGGACAGTTTCTTAAACTTTGTCGTTTCAAGAAATTTCCGCAAAGCGTCACCCTCATCCTCATCAACTATACCGATAGATTCCAGTGACCAGAAGCCTTCTACCAATCGATCTAATTGGAAGTCATCCTCAAACTCAACCTTCACGAGCATCGTCAACCCTGATCTATCTTGCTCAACACTCTTTGACAACACCGGCCCCCTCAGTATCCAACCAAGTTTACTATTCCACGCAACCGGTCCAGCCGGTCCACGTCTGAAATCACTATAAAAGAACGACCAATAACAATCAACGCCAATGAGGATATCTATGCAGTCATTACGAAACGTTTTGCTTCCTACTTCATCCGACTGTTTTAGACCCGAAAGATGAGAGAACTCCGCTTTGCAAATTTCAATGCATTGAGCATCAGGGGGCGGACAAATATTGGAGATGCTATTGGCGGTAATTAAGACATCGTCTCCGTCACACCCATGCACGTGCAATTCTACTACATCACAATTGCGAACAACTAAGCCAGCCTCATCATTGTCCATAAACCTGCTAACCTTTAATCGACGACTTCTAACCCCTTTCAACCCGAGAGCTTCTCGCAACACATCTGTTATGTAAGTTGTTTGGCTACCTGAGTCCAAAGAGGCGAACATTGTAAACCCTATCGGCGTGGTCTACAAGCTTTCGCTCTGGCAGTCTGCAAAAGTACTGAAGTTGCAGAACTGCACAACATCCCCTCAGACTTATTGGTCTGAATGCCGGTACTAACCTGCAAACTCTTTGCGGTACCTCCGCTTGGATAATCACTCACACGAGGGCTTACAAAGTGATCGGTGATGCGTACCGTGCCACACACTGCAGCGCTGCATTAGTCTGCACTTAGCCCCAATTGTGGCAGGCCGTAAGCAATTAAAGCACCGAGCATTTTAGCGCAAAAACTCTCTCCTAGCATCTAGGTTTGTCAGAACACGACAGTCTTCTGCTAAGTGCGGACCTCGACAATACACACAAGAGTCCAATCTTCTTTCATTTTTAAGTTCCCCAGTAAACAATGCCGACGCCGACGCTCGGCTGCGCTCTCTAGGCTCAACCTTTGAATTACCGCTAGTATGTTTGAACTCCGGCAGATACTAAACCTTAAGCTAGATCAGTTTATGAAGTTTTAACAACTTCATAAACTGATCTACCTTAAAAACTCCTGACTTCCTTCATGCCTTCTATTGATTATTAACTTTAGCTCCTCAGGTAGATGATTAGAAACAACGGAAACGAGCAAAGCACCAAAATGGTTCGACGCAACTCCCAGCGACTGCAGCAAACGCGCATGACTCGTCATCGCATCATATACGCGACTTAATTTCTTCGTGCTGTCCATTTGACTGCCCCGAAGAAGCTTCCATATGAGAGCTAATCACGACGATTTTCTTACCGAATCTATCCTTAAGCAATGCGACAACGTTTTGGTAATTGTCCTCTGCTAAAGACTGACCAGCAATCGCACTTAAGGGATCACCGAATAAGAAAGACTTTAAATAATTAAACTTATCTATTGAACCTAAGATCTGAGTTGCTATCTATTACGGACTCAAATGAATCCCAAAAAGACTACTGCGCCTCTGGATAGCCTGAAAATCTTTCCAGAACAATCCTGGGCAACTTAACTCCTGCTTGCATTCTACTCGCTCTCTCGGAAAAACTACTGCTGCTCCTAACATCGACATCTCTGCTGGGACTCTTGCGTTATTCGAGCTGATCGAGCACTTCCTGATTTTTAAACAACTTAGTTTGCACTCTAACTGCTATTTCGCATGAACTGCGTGCCTCCAATTCTAATCTGTCTTGCGTGGTTGTTTCGCCGTCAACTCGAGCATTAAAAATCAATTCGTCAAGTTCCTGCAACTAGCTATATCTCTCCGTCAAAACAACCCTTGAACCAATCAACTCTGATTGCTTTGAGTCATCGAACTTTCCTAAAAGAATTTCTATAGAATTTATGACAGTTGTTTTATTACCTCTGTGACCAGCGCGACTCTTCATTAACCGTTCAGCGTCTTCCATTTTGACAGCAAACCAGCAGAGTAACAAAAAAAAAAAACAAACAAAAAAAAAACAATCAACTTAATCCAACTCAACAAGAAACCACACACCCAACCCCTCGTCTTATATTCTACGTCTCTGACAAAGCCCTTACGTGAACGCCACCGAGGCCTCTGCTCCCGAAGTCAGCGGTTCTACGCCATATCGAAAAGCAGGTACCTTGCCGCTTGCGCTACTAAGCTACCACAAAAAGAATCCGTGGTTTCACGAGAACAACAGAAAACAAACTGGGCAATCGAAACTCTGCCCCATACTGGCCACCATTTTGTAGTAACTAAGAACTACAACTCGGTTAAAACCCTTTTCTATTCAATAACCAAAAATTGTCGGGAAAGCCTTCTTTATCTCGGACAGTGCGAGAGACGACTAGTTTGTAATCTGTGTAATCTTAACTCCAAACTCTATAAGCTTACTGATTCTCAGCTTCTTGTACTCTTGATCGACCTTGATCCTGAACTCGTAGACGTAAACTCTAGAACTCGCAATCGATCAGCCTTTACTCTTAAACTCGTAATGAATGAAGAATCTAATAACATCGCAACATAATGCGCTCATGGGGGGGGCCTGGGGCGAGAAAACCGGTAAAACAAGAGCGCCCTAACAAGAACCGTAATAAGAACCCATGCTAATTACTCAGGCCCCAATTAAATAAACTAAATTTGCTACGAGCCAAATGAAGTTCGTATTAATGTATACGAACCTTGCTGCTGCAAGTTCTGACGCTCCTCCAGCTGGTTGCACGTTTAAGTTCTGGAAGGTATCTCCAGTCATCGATATGGTGAGGAATACAGGCATCCAGTTGAAGCCGGAAGAGAATAACAGTATCGACAAGCAGATGATACCTTTTCACAGGCATTGTCCTTCAAGGCAATGCATCCGCTATTACCAGAACGCCAACTTACGAAAACATTGCAATTAACATAAACAAATGTCTCGTTACGTGGTTCCCAAGCCCCACGGCACATAGTTTGTTTATACGCACGTTCTGGATGCGAGCATTTATCATTCGTGCATAATCGGAAGGTGCTTTCAACTTTTCCCATTTGTAAATTGGCAGCTCTAAATCTATAGCAATTCGCGCATCTCGTCCATGGACTAAATAGAACGGGCTTTCGTTCGTAGAGACCTGCACCGATGCGTTGCACGCAAACTGGAAATAAGGCAGAAATTGGTCCCAGTCTGAATTTTCCTCTCTGACCAGTGTTTGAAGCATTCGTAGGATTGGTTTGTGTATTCTCTCATTCAATCCATCAGACTGAGGATGATATGGTGTCGTGAATACGAACGTTTCTTGCACGACATAACTGTGCAACTTCATTTACCGGCAGTGAGTTCGTATATCTTCGAAAACCACTCTGCAATCTTCATTTTTGAAGGTGTGAAAGGTTCTATATTCGCAAGCATTTCTCGTCTTCGGGTCAGGGCCACTTCTTGGGTCGGTGCAGGCTATTTAGCATCGGCAGCTGGTGGAGGTGGTGATGCTACCTGTAGCGTGGAGATTGCGGCAAAGCCGGTCGCTGGTAACTTCTGGTGCGAAAGGGGATCCGAAAGAGAAACCTGAAAATAGAAAATTTTCATTAACATTTTCATATTTAATAACAGCATGGAAAGAAGTCTTTATTGGCGTCAGGACTTGCTTTTGCTTAACGACTTCTCGAAGTCGTTAAAATTCCTCCATCAGGGCATCCAGTTCAATTTCATTGCGTCTACGCTGTCTTTGAGTGGCTCTATTCGAATTTCCGGTCCTGTCGTAGACTTCATCAAGCGATTCTTAGAAATTGACTCTCTGGACAGCAATCGCTTCGTGTGCATTTGCCGTTTCCGCCGCTTAGTACTCGATCCCTTCGTTTGCACGACTCACCGTCAATTGCATGATGCTTCGTGATGCGCGCTTCGCACGTCCTTGTAAGCGCTGCATCCGCTGCCATACCTCATCCAAATCGCGAGCTCAGTGTGAAAGCATTTTCAGTTACCTCGTCAGCTTCTATATCAGTTACCAGTATATCGGATATGTCAACTTTATAGATCATACTTTTTTCGTGGTGCACCTCTTCCAAAGACACTCGATCGATGATCTTTTGAGATAAGGACCTCCATGTAACGTGGCTGCCTGCCGTTGTAAGTATAAGAATAATTAAATGCGTTGCAAGCAAACCGGTTATGTATTTCGTTACATGCCGAGCACTGATTTGCTGCTTCTAGAATTTTCTCCGCATTTATACACATTTAGCATTCATCAATTAATAAATATACACCTACATAATTACTACTACGCACATTTGGCATGTTTAATAACAAGAACGCCTGCGCAAGCACAAGTCAACGGCGCAAGACATTCTTGAATAACATCCGCTAAACATGTAAGTATTTACAAAGGTATGCGCTGATCACCAAAACACCTACATAACTTCGTAAATTCAATTAATTACATTACTCGAGACTTCCTCTATTGCTCTCACGTTCTAGATATTGTTATGTATAATGTCATCCGCTATTAGCAGAACGCCTGCATACGAAAACATTGCTATTAGCATAAACAAATGTCCTGTGACGTGGTTCCCAAGCCCCACGGCACACAGTTTGTTTAAACGTTCGCCTCCACGACAGGTCTTCACCAATCGTGGATACTCAGCATGCGAGGCAAGCCTCAGAAGCCAGCCTCAGAGGGCAGCATGCACGTGTGAACAGTACATGAAGTTGACCTAGTAGCTAGCATGTGAGGCTGGCCTTTTTGGCAAGCATGCAAGTTTGAACAGCGCATTAAAGCTATACGAGACTGTATCAACAAGCGACACTTGCCTGCGTCACCCATGATCGCCTGAAATTCGTCATACGAGGCGAAGCACTGAAAAGTGTCTCCAATCTTAACGCAGGTTCGGCAATTCACGTCGGCGAAGGCAAAGCAGTTATGGAGTCGTTTTTTTTTTTCGTTCAGCATTTGCCTGATCCAGCAAGGCGTGACGTGTCTTACTAAGATTGAGGTAAATGCGGCAGTTTATTACGCTCTTCCTGCCCTGCAAAGAAGCCTTCGGTTAAAAAAGGAAGAGAATTTGGCTATGACCTGCTGGTGCTTCTTCCTGACTACGGATCGCACTCTTGGTAGTCCTTGAGCCCAGTTTATGGCATCCTCTGTCATTTTTACTCCCGACGCAGCAATGAACTTCTTCACGGATTGTCTTATATCCTTCTCTGTCTACCTTCAATGCTCAGATTCCGTCTGCGAGAATTCTGCTCCCTGTCATCTGCCGTCTGCGAGAGATCTGCAACTTTGGATTCTGTGGGTGGGCCAAAACGTCAGTTTGGCGTAACCACTCTTTGAGAGACTGTCTCTATCGTCTTTCAGAGACATGGTTTGATGTCAGCTCAACGTAGCACACGTCTGTAATACAAGACTACCGGGTGACATTTCTGGGGGCCTGTCCTGGAGAAGCCGATCACCTCCTACCGTGAAGTTCGATCATAGTTCGACAAAGTTCGGCAGGTTTCGTTCGCTCAACCGACTTGGAAACTTGGATTGAACCAATTCCAGTGGAACGCTAATCAACAACAACGCAACAAAACGCTGTCTACACAAAGCGCTGTCTGAATCAGGTAAAAAAAAAATTTCGACGCTTAGGTAAGTGATTTTTGACTTGTTGTCTGGTACGCAAGCTCTTGTTACGTTGACCAATCGTCTGCTGCAACGGTATTCCGATAACGAAATAGTTAACGGGGTTGTGAAATCTATATCGCCCGGTCATAGACTAAGAACGATGTTAGAAACAATGCCAGGTATGACTGGCAGCCGCCTAATAGATTTTTTAAGGTCAAATTATACCGTTAAAAATGCAACTGATCTACATTAAGTACGGCAACGCAGAGTCCAAACAAGAAAGCCTCGGATTTTGTTTTGAAAGCTCTGGCATTACGACAGGAACTTATTTTAGCGTCTGAAGAACCGCTCGCCGACGTTTCTTATAGCAAGTCTCTTTATCCAACGAGTGTTTCTCAAAACGGTTGAAACGGGCCTATTGAGCCAGAACATACTATCAGAAGTGAGAGACTTGCTAAAAGATGAGTCGGTAGCGGAGGAAGCGCTTGTTAGGGCTATCACGAAAGCAGAGTCCATAGAGACAGAAAGGCTGGCGAAAAGGGAACATCTTTCATCCAAAAGTGGGGTCCCACGTCAATCTCAGATTTTTCATGTCGACCAAGGGCCCTCGGCTAATGTAGTGACGGAGCTAAGTAAGCAAGTAGCGGAACTAAGAGCCGAGGTGCAAGAGTTATTACGGTCTGGTAAGGTGGGGAATAGAGTTGGACGCCCATTCACAAATCGTAAATGTCATGCTTGCGTAATGAATAAGGTGCCCACATGTGCGCATTGTTTCATATGCTCACGTGCCGGACACATCCCGAGACAATGCCCTAGAAACAATAAGACTGATGAGTCATTGCCCAAAACAAGCCAATCACATGCGCAAGCTGACAGGTCAGCGTTAAACTAGCCGCAGTGTCCTCTCGGGGGCAGGGGGATGCTGCAGGGTGCTTGTCCCAATTGTTTCGAAATTGTGCGTTCTGTGATAGAAGTGTTTGTTGTGATTCATTAAAACCATGTTCTCGCTGTGATAGTGCTGTTTATTGCAGTCAGGAATGCGAGGAATTAGGTTGGTCGGCTCACCAACCTTTGTGTACTGCCGTGAAGTTGCTTTGGTGCCAGGGTAGCTCGGGTTCTTCGCGTCCATTGAACTGGAAACAACGTGGGCACGTGGTTAAATTAAATGGAAAGAAGTGCACGGTTATTGTTGAGTGTAATTCTAGCACTGGTAGTAAGTTAGTTGAAGTGCTTCTTGATACCGGTGCTCAATGTTCTCTTGTGAGCGAGTCGTTTCTATCACGGAATTTTCGTGGCGTGCGTGTTAATTGCTTATCTGATTTGTTAGACGATGACGAGACCTTGCAGGTTAGATGCGGCAATAACGAACAAATTCCTTATATCGGGTGTGCTTTGATTGAAATATCGTTACCAGGAATTAATAAACGGGCCATGGTGCCAGTCCTGGTAACGAAGGGTGATTTAGAGGTTCCGATCTTGGGGTTTAACGCCCTGGAATATTTAGTTGGCGATGAGACTAATAGCGCCTCGATAAGCGCCTCCTTCGTGAACCTGGACCGGAACAGGGCGGCCGCCCTGGTGATCTTGATAAGAAATCCAGATCCCCCCGATACCATTCATGTTAGGACCAGTAAAAATGACTTGCTAGTACCTGCCAACCACGAAGTTTCCGTATCCTGTCGTGTCCATGTAAGATCGGCAAGTGCCTTTCTTATTCGAGGTTGATCCGGGTTTGAGTTTGTCTCATTCAGGTCTGCTCATAACAGACTCAGTTTTCTACATTTCCAAGGGGAAGTCGCCGGTCATCAAAATCCCAGTGCGGAATGCAACGAAACGTGACGTAACGCTGCCAGGTAGATGTTACCTAGGAACGCTGCACCAGGTGAAATCAATAGTGCCGTTTGATGTTGAAAGCGAGGTACGAATCAGTGGCCTAGCTCGTCAACCAAAGCGAGGGTAGCTCAAGACGTAGGGATAGCTCAAGTAACGGGGGAAAGTAACACAATGGCAGAATATGACGACGCGCATGCTCGGACTGTCATTGATAACATTGATTTAACGGGTTTAACGGAGGCCAAATCAGAGCGTGTCCGTCAAATGCCGAGGGAGAAGTGCCATATTTTTTCTAAGGATGATGATGATATAGGGGAAGTGAGGGATCATTTAGGACGTCCGCTCCGTACGCTGTAAGGGTCTGCGTCTCGAAACTCATTCTCGTTTGAAACGAGAAATTTCGAGAAATTTCGAGAAATTTCTCGTCGCGTTTGTTTCGAGACGGGCCTCCATCTCGTCTCAAAATTTTTCGTTTGTTTCGAGACGGAGCTCCGTCTCGTCTCGAAACTTCTCGAAACTCATTCTCGTTTGAAACGAGAAATTTTGAGAAATATCGAGAAATTTCTCGTCTCGTTTAAAAGGAGACTATGTCCTTCTCGTCTCAAAATTTCTCGAATCAATCAAGACGGACGTGAAATAAGTTATTTCGAGGTTTTAACGTACTTCTCGAAATAACATAAATTTCTCGAAGCTTATGTTACATTTTTATAACATAAATCGACAACACTGCGAGGCGATTTGAGAAATAACAATTCCAGTTGCATGTCCCCACAACGCGCGTTATGTTTATTAACTTGTGCATGTATAGGTACCAACGTTTCCATAAACCCTTTCAGATGTCACATTCATTTTTGAGACGAAAAAATTTTTCACAGCGTGAAGACCGAAGAAAGTATTAAACAGGAGTGTATGTTGATCGCGGATGATGCCTTCACAATCTGGTGTCCACTAAGGGTCTGCGTCTCGAAACTCATTCTCGTTTGAAACGAGAAATTTCGAGAAATTTCGAGAAATTTCTCGTCTCGTTTGTTTCGAGACGGGCCTCCGTCTCGTCTCGAAACTTCTCGAAACTCAAAAAGTTTCGAGACGCAGACGCTTAGTACGCTGATAAGGAATTCTCTCAGAAGCATTTTCTTATCTACTTCAGTTCACGTCAGTACAGCGAGCGCACGCAAAAAAGCTTGATTCGAGGCTTTTTTTTTTTCAATTAGGAATTAAACTTTGTCGGGTGTACCTTATCAAGGGACTCACTGATTTATACTCAATAATAACTCAGTGAAGAACCTCGAAAGCTAGCCGGCATGCGGGCTGGAATTATTTCCCACGCATGGTAATTAATGCTAAACATGACGTAGGCTCATCCTGATGGGTTTGCTTCGATAGCTAATCGCAAAATTACATGTACAATCGCAACCCGTAAAGATCACGCTATGCTCCAGGGTTAGTGAATACCTTATTCTCGGACTAAAGATAAACTTGTTGAAACCTGTAAAACTAGATCGGGCGTAAGCGGAGTCGAAATTCCGGGAAAATCCCGCGAATAGGCTTTGCTTGAAGTTGCCAAATTTAACACCCGTCCGGATCGCTTTGGAGGCGAGATGATGTTTGCGGAAACGATATGATCACCCGGGGGTTCTGCTGTAATTGGGTGTTCCACGCCCTGGTCACGAGGTTCCCACTCCTATCGTAACGAAAAAAAGTTAGAAATCTGGCGCTCCCGTCGTGCGATGTCGTTGAGAATTCAGGGCTTCAGTGCAACCTTGAGCTTCGTGCAATGGGTTGAAGATGAGTAAGTATTCACCTATTGTCTCAATCTTAACATTAATTTAATGTACGGGATAAACTTATAGACTTATTGACCCTGGGTAAGACCAGGTACATGTAGTTTGTAGTCAGGTATGCATCTACTTCGTCTGGCCATGGTGAATCGGTCTTCAAACACGCCAACGGACGTTGACATTTTTTTAGCTACTCGACTTAAGCTTTCCTACAGTTTTTGCAACGACATCTTGTGAGCCAATTTTCATAATGTTGTACTTGCTTCGTCGTATTAATTTGGAACTTTCATTATGCAGCTAACCTAGACACCAACCCACTACCCATACTTAAGACACATAGTTAATACTTGGTGGTTGTTTTTAGTGAAGCAAATACTTGCCAGTGGTCTCTAGCCAGGATTTATAAGGATCTTTGTTTATAAAGGCAATGTTTACAATGTAAGCAAGATAAGTTGATACTGGAGTTGTCTGGCTGTTAATAAATAGTTGGCTAATAAATAGTTGTTTCTTGCACTACTTTTTATGCTGATTCCAAATACGTAATCCATAATAGTGTACCAGCTCAAGAGTTTTTGCAGTTCGACCCGAAATAATGTAAGGAAAATTCAGCAAACTACCAAAAAAATGTACAACAGATAATAAATTTCAATCATGCAAACGTATTGGAAGTTATGAAAATTATTACCCCAAAAGGCAATATTAAAGCAGGCATAAATTTATTAGTTATCTATCCCTCTGTGAATTGCCTTTTCAGTGATTTTTGTTTATAAGATACAGGATTATGATGTTTTGATGACCCAGCAACAGTCAGCCATCAAATTCCCATTCTGTCTACCTTGGTAAGGACGCTTCATTGCACAAATGTCCTGATGGAATCTTTCACTCTAGTCGTTACTGTATGCACCAAGATATGCAGGACAATAGTCAGTGTGTTTGAAAAGGGTTTGCAAAAGCAAAGCTTTTGTCAATATGATGTATGGAAACATGCGTTTGTCTGCCATAAATAAACCCACACGCATCACGGCCACTGCCTTTACTTGCATAGACAACATCTTTGTTATAACCAACGTAAAAGATAAGCTACATGCTGGAATAATTGCTGCTTATGTCAGCGACCACTCCCACAGTTACTTATTGTTGAATCCCTTAAATTGCTCCCTATCCCAAAAAGAGTTATTATAGTAAAGAGGCGTACCTCGAATGAGAAGGTTTCTATTTTGAAAGAAAGGCTCAGCAACGTAAGCTGGAATGGAGTCTTTGAAGGTCATAATGACAATGAAGCTTATTCTGCTTTCATTGATGAGTTTTCGTACTTCTATGAAGACCTGTTCCCAATCACTCAAACTGTTGTGAAAACAAAGACTGTTCTTAATAAATGGATGAGTAGAAAACTAATAAAAATGTCCCTTATAAAGAAAAAATTATATGCAAGATGTCAAAGATAAAACATATACAAGTGAAGTAGCCTATAAGAACTATGAGAAAGAATTTGAAAAAAATTTAAAAAATGGCCAAGAAGACTTCTTATGCAACACTATTTGAGCGCTATCAATTTGATGTAAAGATATAGTTAGAGTTTATATAGAAGTTATATAGCTAGAGTTTAATGAAGGAGATACTTTGCTACAGGAAAATTAAAGAAAATCTATCGCCTTCACACAACTGTTAATGGATGAGATTCTGCAAAACTAGCATGGAAAATGCCTTTCATTTCTTTTTTGTTAATGTTGGTCAAGAGTTAGCTTCACACATACCTAGAAGCCTAAGGAGTTATACAGAGGATGTCAAACCAGTTCCACTTGAGTTCAACATTGGACCAATAAAAGGTAATATTTCCTATAGTTTTTGGAGTTCCACTAGGCTCTATTCTAGGCCCACGGTTGTTTCTTGTCTATATAAATGACATTGCTCAGTCCTTAAACTTAAAGTAAGTCTTCATGCCGATCATAGAAATATTTTTCCCCCATGCTTCCATTAGCGCAGCAGTGTCAGTTGTTAATGAACAACTTAGATTACTAGATGATTGGTTAAAGCAAATCAATTATCTGTCAACACCATAAAACAAAGTTCATTATTTTTGGCAGGAAAGCAGATACTGAAAACGTGCAACTGGCATTGCCACCTCTGTACTTAAATGTGAAGCCAATGTAGGGTAGTTTTGCTGCTAAATTTCTGGGAGTGATCCTTGATGAAAATTTAACCTGCACAAACTACATTGGAGCGTTTGAGACCAAGATCTCTAATGATATAGGGGCTATTTCTCGGACAAGGAAATATTTAAACAACGAAGCAGCTAGATCTTTGTAGTTATTCATTTGTTCACTGTTACATATCGTATGGTAATTTAGCTTACGCAAGTAGATACAAAAGCAAGCTAGCCAGGATTAACAGACTTAAGAAAGGAGCTGTTGGAATAATATCAAATGCCAAAGAGATGCCCAAATCAAGACCAATTATGCTGGAGCTTAAAATTCTGAATGTCTATTAAAGTAGGGATTTTAAATTCCCTATGTAATAGGTATAAGCAACTAAAACAAGCTGCTACCAGAACTTTTTGTTCCTTACTGTAAACAAATAGACCACGGATATTAAAGTCGCTTCTCAAAGTATGGATATTTAGAGAGACCTGGCATTGGCAAAAGCTGGTATCAGGTTTCATCACATGGACACATTCATGGACACATTCATGGAATGGTTTTAAATGCATCAAAGCTAAAGAACGCGACACGCTGGTTGGCTTTAAATGAGATAAATAAGTTTCTCTCACAGGTACCCACTAATGCTCTACTTTTTCGGTGAACTGGTGTAACCCAATGGCTTATCTCGTAGTGCAGTTGTGGCCTTATCCATGTGGCCTGTAGTCAAGCGGGTAACGTAAATCATTCACTTGCTGCAGCCCACGTGCCAGCCTTCTCCAAACCAAAAATCTTCTCATGGTAACCACATAGCATCAACTGTGTGGAAACCACACTCCTGCTCGGAACTCTCGCATTGCGATAAAAAAAAAGTACCCAGAAATGGACGAACTGAATCACCGCTTATGATAAGCGTAAGAGGACTCCTCTAGCTAAGCCAATCTTAAGAATGGTGCTCCATGAAAAGGCTACCAGTCTTCTCGGAGAACCATGCCATTCAAAGCTATTGTATTATTACCCTGACTAGTAGCGATTGGATGTATACTTTGTTATGAATTTCTTAAGTTAAATTTTATCAGCTGGCGAATCCTTTACGAAAGAAAGACAGAGACAAAAGAATGTGCTAGTCCAAAAAGTGCAACTTGACATCAGGTGGCAACCCTAAGCTCCAAATTTGTTTACCCTGTTTGTAAGTTACCTCAAAACTTGTTGAGAACATTTTTTAAAGCTTTATAGGCTTCCTGTTCGACTGGCCATTGTTTTTTCATTACTTCTCAGATCTGCAGTCCAACAAAGACACCTGCGGTCAGCTTTACTTCACTTTATGTGGAAATTTGTCTATGTTGACATGTAGGGCAAGTATGGTCCATGTTTATGACAAGAGCTATCATTTACCCTAATCTTTCATGGAGTAGTGGAAAGATAATGCAATGTGCTTCTCCCAAAGCCTGTAACTTAACACTGCAACTTCCTGGGTTGAGTTCTCTGAGTGACCACACTTTCTTGGCATAATACTCTGTGTCGGCTCTGCTATCGAAGAAGCGCCAAAACAAGGAAAGCCCTCCTTGAAGCCATGACATGATGGCTGTTGCCTTTAAGTCCTCACATATCGACCACTTGTGCTGGTTCTAATACAAAGCAGTGAGCAACAGTTTCATGTCATCGTGTGTCTCGTTCAGTGCTAGCGTGTCTGCCACTGGAAGTGATGATACTGTGTTTCCATGTAATAGACAAACTGCTTTCATACTGTGCTTTGATGAATCAATAAACGGTCTCCACTGATTGGCAGCATAGGCCATGTCCATAGAAATTGTTCTTCTAAGCAGGTTTCAAGCAGTTCAGCAGATGTCTTTTGAAGGGGAAGGCCTCAAACTAGATCGTCAAGATCTTCCGGGCAAGAAGTCTTGGATTTTCTGTACTCAAATCAGAATCTTAAACATCAATCTTCAGAGGTTGGGCTGGCATCACTTTCAATATCATCCAGCTGAATGGAAGTAGGTAAAGAATATCTTTACAGTGTCCTGCAGGCCTCTGGGCTGATGGTTTGTTACTACCTTGAGTATGGTGCCTGCTTCTCTTGTTGAATTCAACGTCGTTCATTATGCAAAAATAACAGACTGTCACATGATTTGAAGGCTCACGCCAAATCATAGACACACTAAAGGGCGTACTGTCACTTAACCGTTGAGCCACTTACCAAGAGTAACTTCACTAAGTTAATTGTATTTAATTATATATATATACATGTATGTATATATATATATATATTATCGGTTATAATTTCTTTCTTACTTTGCAAATGCAAGGTTTTCCCTCGCTAAATGTTCTGGCTATTTCCCTTCTTGACTGTCCGACCCACAGCAAAGGCTCTTTTTTAGTTACCCTAGTAACTCTTAAAATCCTATTCTTTCGATGTTCTGGTCTTTTCAGGTACTGAAGTTACCCCACTTGCATGTTGTCTTCTTAGTACTTAAGGTGTAAAAGGTCAGTGTTTGATTATCAAGTGATTGCGCTTCCACATGCTTGGCTACCTTACTCCACCTTTATTTTCTCAAGTCTCGACAGTGAACTTTCTTTTTGTCCCAGCACTGTTGCTGTAACTTTGTGATTTGCCACACTCCCGACCTCTCTTTTAGAACTGTATGGCTTCACCATACAGGTTTCTCCTCTTGCCATTTCTTTAAAATTTAGACATCTAATCAGAGGACGGCAGTTGGCGGTCTGTTAAGTCTCACAAAACCGGTCAACCAAAAGCTTTTCAAATTTATAGCACCTAAATTATTATTTTTAATGTTCCTGTCTACTGTTCCTCTCTACTCTCCTAGGAGACTTTGGAAGTAAGCCATAAGTAATTTGGGAGCAATTGTTACAGTTTTGATAATTTCCTGGTTGAAGCGGTTTTCTGAGGCTTTACATAAAAACCCATACGTTTCTTCTATACCAGACTTACGGGATTCATATGCTTTGCAGTCGGCTCGAGCGTATGCTTGAAACCTGATTTACGGGTTTCGAATGTTTTGAACGTGCTTTGGAAACCTGATTTTCATGCTTCAAGTGGTTTGCGGTGCTGTTTGAACGTGGAAGAGTTTAGTTAGCTTAGAAAAGGCAAGGATGGTTCGGTAAAGCGTGGAAGGAGTTTTTCTGTAAGAATTGGCGAAAGGTACATGGCGTATTAGTTCACTAGAGTTGTGCATGTTCCAAGTTGACAGCCGGATGGAAGTTAACAGCCGACTCAGTTTGAATGAGACAATTATTTTCCCACGCCACCAAAGTGCACAGCCAAATAAATTGCATGCCGCAGACTCCAGCTAAATAATTATAATTATAAATATATTAATATATATATATATATATATAAATATATATAAATAATAAAGATAATTATCATCAATCAGTCGCAGATTAGCGGGCCCACAAATTGCGCAGCCGCAAATAGCAAAATTGGCTGCGATTTATGATCCGGACCATTCACTATTGATAATACATGGGCTGCGAACTATGATCCAGCCGGTTTAATAAAGAAATTGGCTGCGAACTAAGACCCAGACTGCTCATCAATGATATTACATTGGCTGCAAACTTTCAATAATATCCCTAGCACAGAACACTGCTGAAAGTCTTTATCCCTAAGCTTGTTTTTCTTTATTTTTGCGACTGTTTTCTCAACTTTACAAGCAACAATAAATCAAATCACCAGCACTTGCAACGTACTGCCATTAGCAACTGAACGGCCACCCATCATGGCGGCAGGTTTGGTGGGGCATAGCTTTGCATAATCATCATGGAGATTGGCATGAAATTCAACATAATCACCGTCTTACAGGAATTTCAACAAAATTACTAGAAAAGATGGCTATCATTCCGCATAGTCTGAGAATGTACCGCATTTTCTTGGTACACGGAAGCCTGGCACACTGGAAATTTTCTTCTGATATTGGATCACGAAATAGCAATCGCTGTCAACTTAGAACATGCACCTAGTCCATAGAGCTTTAAAACTTGGAAAGATTCGAGAAAGTTAATGGTTGCAACAAGCCTTCCAAAGTCATCGCCCTCCACAAAACAAGACGAAGGCATCTGCTCTGAGAAGTCCTTCTGCAGACGAGGAGCGATTTCGGCAATAGTTCTATTGCTTGGAATGGGAAGACAATCGAGCATTTGGGCGGCGTGGCCCGATCGGTGTGAGCTAATAAACTGGGATTTTTCCACGCGAGCGAGGCTTGGGTCGGTGTTGATCACTGCGTTGAACTTGTCTATGAATGCGAGCGAGTTCGCGGATTGGCGTTCAAAATCATGTTATTGGAGTTTCGGAAGGTTAAATCGATGTTGATGACGCGTGGGTGAAGTTAAATTAGTAGCAACGATTGGGGAACTAATATTTAACGATACCGATAGTTGCGTAGTTTGTGCAGGTGGGTCGATAAAGGCTTTTCTTGATGCGAATATGTTGCATGGGTGTCGCGTGGGTTGAAGGTTGCTGGGCCTTTGATGGAGCAGCCAGCTTGCGCAGTAGGCTGCACAGAACCAGTGTACGCAGTATCTGGTTTACTTCTTTCCTCCGTACCTTTAATTTTCAATTCTCTCCTTGAGTGGCGTAGGGCGTCTGCTAGGGCGTTGGATTCCCCGCAGAACTGATCTTGGGCCACGTCTTCTTCATCGAACAGCACGGAAATTTGTGCGACGAGGTTCTGTATTACCTCGAGCTTGTCGTTGTGGGATATTCGAAATCTTTCCTATGCGTGTCGTTCCTTTTTGAGCCTGAGTGGGGAACTCGTTAACCTCGCGGATGAGTAGCTCCGTTCTCCTCGTGAAACAGGTCCATGTTTTATTGAGTGACTTCAGAGTAGCCTGTAGAAAATAAAGACTACAATTCGCCTTTTCCTACTCCAAACACCTTTTCTAAACAATCAAAATCGTCGGGAAAGCCTAATCTATCTAAACAGCGTGCGATTAGACTTACTGGAGGCGACTCCATTGTGGTCTGCTTAATCTTAACTATAAAATTCTAGAACTCTACAAGGTTACTTATTCTCCGCTTCATGTACTTTTGAACTCGTCGACTCAGAGTCTAGAAGTCTTGATCGATCAGCCTTTACTCTTAAACTCGTAATGAATGGAAGATCCAACTACATCGCAACATATATGCGCTCGCGGGGCGTGGGTCGAGAAAACCGGTAAAACTAGAAATTCCGACGATCCCACGCTAGTAATTCCCGCCCAGGTCACAATTAAATAAATTAAATATGCCTACATAGCCATCGTCTTATCCATGGTCACTAGCACCAGTGTGTGGGGAGACCAACGACAAAAAATTGCTGAGACTCTAGAGGCAGTTAGAACAGAATGATGATTATAGACGCACTACAAGATTTTGGTTGTACTACGTTCTTTTCGTCTACCGACCTTACTGCTTTTTACGCGGCCTTTTATATAGTTTGAAGAGGAAGTGCTCAAATCATATAATTCACTGACTCTCCCATAGAAGATGGGAGGAAGCGATCAGTGTGTTGTCCCCGTGCGGCAAGGGTGTTGGGGTTTCTTTGACGACGATCGATGGACTGCGCATCCCGGGAAACTCCCGGCTCTTCACCAACCAACCAACCAACCAACTCTCGTGCAATCCAACATTTCGTGTAGCCCTCCAAATCAATATCTCCAAGTGTTGTGTATATTTGTTTGCTTTCTACCTAGCTTTCATTACTGCCTTATTTGTTGAAAATTTCTGGCGGCTATCGCTTTTGATTTCCAGACAGAGTTAGGTATTCGTTTTTTGTTTTTAAGTGCAATCAAAAGCAGAGCCCTGAGTAATTATGTCTCTTAATCTTGTGTTTTCCAGGTTTGACTGATTCGGATGAGCGCTGGCTGCGCTTGGCAATTTTAATTCGTAAAACCGCGACCGAGGCGGTTAAAGACGTATTGGACAAGTTACTGACGCTGGGCAAATATGGCGGCACCAGCTTCGACGAGAGACTTCGTAATGCACTGCTGCTTAATGAATCACAGCTGAAGAAGAATAACCATCTTTTGAATTACCAAATACCACAAGTTTTTCCCCGTATCCCACTTGTGTTTCCTGGTACATACCAGGATTTTGATATCGGGATTGTGGCTAACCTAATCAAATATTTTGTTGGGAAAACGATATGGGACGCGGACACTAAAGCTCTTCCAGAATTATCAAACTTGCATAGCTTCGATTTAACTAAGCTAAGTCCTAACGCACTCGTAAAGCTGCTGTGTGAGTACAGGAACTCAATCTTCCATCACACTGGAGGTCGGCTTATATCTGCCGACGATTTTAACCAGCTCTGGGACGACTTTTTGAGAATTCTTGACCAACTTGGCTACGACATTGTGAAAGCACGTGACTTCAGAACCGGGCCTTTGGATAGAACAGCCGTCCAAACCCTTCTCGAAGTGATCGAGTGCGTGCGTGGCGATACCGTGGGACAAGAACTAATATGCAGAATGAATCGCATTGGAGCCTTGTTGCTTGTGCTAAAGGAAGGAATGCTGGCGAATGACGCTATGAAGATCATGCCGGGGATGCGCGAGGAGTTGAAGGGCGTCGTGGCTGAAGAAGTAACCAAGATGGGTGCAGAGGTGCAGCAAAGCAAAAATGAAGTTGTTTCAGAAATGGGCGAGAAGTTTGCGGAGTTAAAAGTGAGTGATACCGCTCGCCACGCGGAGATGTGCTCCGGTCTCAGCGACATAAAAGATAGTATCAGAGAATTGCAGACTAGCAAAGAAAGTGAAACCTGTGCTGAGAAACGAATTGAAGGTATATTGCTGGTATCTGATTATAACAGATTATTATTTAACAAGAGGGCATTGGTTTTTATATTGACCTTGTCACACTGACTTCTTGAACATTTTAATGAGTTCCGTAATGAACTGAAATGACCTTGTAGCCAGGATGATATTTATTAATTAATTATTTTGATTAACAACGGGGGAAAGGAGCTCTTAACATTTGAAGAAGGCCGTAGATGATTCCTTTAAGTCTAGTCAAATTTCTATTCATTTTAGAGGCCAATCGTTTTGTTTCCTATGTTAATATTTCTGCTGGTTGATGTGTATGTATAACTCGGTGTGATCTGGAAGTAACTTAGCACTTGCTTGGCATGAAAGCTTTCCCGGATGCTATTGACTTATTTTCCTCTCTTGCAGATAAAATGCTGAGTGCACAGGAAGCATGTCGCAGGGCTAATCAGGCCATTTTGAAGCAGCGCGAGTTAGATTTGCATGGAAATCAGGTAGAGGGAAAACTAAAGATCGATGTTATGGTGCCCTTGCTCACAGTGAAATGCGCTGATGCTGATAAGGCCCGTCAACATGGAAAATATGAGGCTGAATGTCAGATACAAAGTAGCCTTGACCACCTAAACATTGAAGATTTTGAAGGCATCTTCAACGAGGATGAGAGAGTTTTGGTTCGTGGGGTTCCCGGGGCCGGAAAGTCCACTTTATGTCATCATATTCTTCGTCAATGGATAGATGGAAGTCTGTGGAGCGATAGATACGATTTTGTCTTCCATATCAATTCACCGGAGCTCGTGCACTTACTCCGAAAGGCACCGTTCACTATGGAGGCAGCTCTACGTGCCTTGTATCCGGAAGTTTTCAAGCAAATCAAATTTGAAGATCTTAAAAAGTGGGCGATCATCTTGGATTCGATAGATGAGGTCGACTTGGAAAAGATTTGCACTGTTGGCCACCGTCCCTCCGTGGAAGACGCTGTGAAAGAAGTGATTGTTAGCAGGGAGCGCTTCGATTGCATAATCGTGGGAAGGCCTCATGCATGCGAACGCCTTCGCGAAAGTCTGGTTAAAAGTTACCGTTATCAGTACCTGGAGGTGCTTGGGTTCTCTACGAAGCATTTGATAGAGTATGTACTTAAGTCTTGTCCTGGCGCCGCTTTCTGGAGGAAAATAAGTGATAACAGTTTTCTTCTCGGTATGGCGCACTTGCCCGTGTTTGCAAATATTATTTGTCATATCTTGGCTGAGGATTCGACCTTGCAAATTGAAACTCAAACGCAGATGTTTGTGCTTGCCTATGCTGTGTTTTTAACGCGCCATTTGAAAAGCACCTATGTTGACAAGAGTACGTTTAAAAAACTATTCAGGAGCGAGAAGTTGATTGAAGATCTAACTCTTTTGAGCGCGTTGGCATTCACAAATTTATCTGCAGGAAAAATCTACTTTGCATCTGATGATGATTATCGTATTTCTGAAATAGACTCCGCCCTTATCACTCCTTTCATTATAAAGCGCGAAGAATGGTTTTCTTTTTCGCATGCAACTTTTATGGAATTTTTCGCAGCTATCCATTTGCTCATAAATCAAATAAAGCCTGATGAAGATTTACTTGGGAGGAAAAGCTTGCGTGGTGTGATGCCATTGCTGTTTGGATTGTTAGGGGCCTCTGCAAGATATTCTGACTCTCCGGAAATTGTTCGTAATTTTGTGGATCCTTTATTGAAAAAATTTAAACTAAAGCAAGTCGAATATCATCCTCTTTGTGGAAAATTGAGCGAGTCAGCGTATAAGTTTGACGTTCACTTTTACCTCGCTTTGCTCTTTGAATTTCAGAACTCAAAATTGTTGGAAATCAAAGAAATCTTTTGGGATACTCACCAAGCACTTCCTTTTTTCTCCCATCAGGAATTTAATCATATGTTATTTTTCATGAAGTACTGCCTCAGAGGAGAGCGCGGAATCGGGGGACTGCATCTCATATTTCCCGATCTTCGAATGTCTGTAGTGGAGTGTTCGGACCTTCACCACAGCATCGCTTTAGATCGATGCAAGTTGAACCTTCTTTCATTCTTAAACTGCTATTTGAACGAAGAGACAACGCCGATTTTTGCTCCACTTCTCTGCTTGATACCTGAAGTTTATTTTCAAGGCTTTATTGCCAGTGATATTGAAGTAGAAAGAAAGTGGTGGAAAGTTTTCCTTTCGTTTGTGCAGAAAGCTATTCAAAGCAAGACTCTCCGTCTTTCGACCATTTATTTAAGCCATTTACGAATGAACAAGCTAACAATGAATTTTCTCGTACAACTTCTATGTTTACTACCAAACGTTGAACTGTCAAAGATTCACTTAGAAAGTGTTGAATGCTGGGAAGCCTTGCTTTGTTCTGTTAAGGACGCTCAGAAGTGCAAAACTCTTAGGCTAGAAGAGCTCACGTTGTCCGAGTTTACTGCATCCAAAGAAATGATGTCAACTCTAGCTCCCGCTCTCTGTTTGATGTCGAAAGTTAAGCTCGCAAACCTTCATGGAATGAATCCACAATGCTGGGAAGTGTTTCTGTCTTCGGTTCGCGCTGCCCAAGAGGCCAACACTTGTAAATTGGAGACGCTTGTTTTGGTTGATATTTCTGTTGATTCAAACGAAGCGGAATATCTCGCTCAGCTTCTCTGCCTGATACCAAATGTCGAGATTTCTATACATTCTAGTGAATTTTGGAAGGGTTTTCGTGGCTCCGTTCAACAGGCTAAGCAGAGTCAAACGCTCAAACTCAAGGCTCTGACATTGGAAAAGGTTGAGCTTAATGAGCAGTTTATAGGTTATCTCTGCCCGCTTGTGTGTTTGATTTCTGAACTTTCGCTCGACGACATTCAAGCCACTAGTCCTGATTTCTGGAAAATGTTTTTGCACTCTGTACAGGATGCTCAAAAGAACCAAGCACTTTTTCTAAAGACGCTTCGATTGGAAAATGTCGAAGTTGGTGGGCCGATGATCAACTTTTTTAGCCAGGTTGTCTGTTTGATGTCGAAGGTTCGGCTTATAAATACTGAACTACATTGCTGGGAAGTGTTTCTTAATTCTGTTAAGGACGCGGAGAAGAGCCAAACGCTCCTTTTAGAGACGCTCAATTTGGAAAACTTCGAAATGAGTGAGCCAATGATCAGTTTTCTCGCCGCGCTTGTCTGTTTCATTTCAACAGTTCAGTTCACAAACATCCGTACAATGAATCCTGAATGTTGGAAAGTGTTCCTGTCTTCGGTTCGGGGCGCTCAGGAGAACAAGACATGTAAACTAAAGACGCTAATGCTGGGTGATATTGCTTTTGGCTCAAACGAAACGGAGTATTTCGCTCAGCTTCTCTGCCTGATACCCAATGTCCTGCTGGGTCGAAATTCTATGCCTTCAAGTGAAAGCTGGGAAGTGTTTCTTCATTCTGTACAAAACGTACAGAAGAGCCAGATGCTGAGACTTAAGCTTTTGATGTTCCGAAACTTTGAAATGAACGAGCAATTGATCATTTTTCTCGCCCCGCTTGCATGTTTCATATCAGCAGTTTGTTTCGAAAGCATTCATGGAATGAATCCAAAATGTTGGAAAGTGTTTCTGTCTTCGGTTCGGGGCGCTCAGGAGGACAAGACATGTAAACTGGAGACGCTTGTGTTGCATGATATTTCTGTAGCGGTAAACGAAACAAAATATCTTGCTCAGGTTCTTTGCCTGATACCAAATGTCGCGCTTTCTATAAATTCTACTGAACTCTGGAGGGGTTTTCTTGGCTCCGTTCAACAGGCTAAGCAGAGTAAAACGCTCAAACTCAAGACTCTGACATTGGAAAAGGTCGAATTTAATGAGCAGTTTATAGGTTATCTCTGCCCGCTTGTGTGTTTCATTTCAACAGTTCAGTTCACAAACATCCGTACAATGAATCCTGAATGTTGGAAAGTGTTTCTGTCTTCGGTTCGGGGTGCTCAGGAGGACAAGACATGTAAACTAGAGACGCTAATATTGAATGATATTTCTGTTGGGTCAAACGAAACGGAGTATTTCGCTCAGCTTCTCTGCCTGATTCCCATTGTCTTGCTGTATCAAAATTTTATGCCTTCAAGGGAAAGCTGGCAAGTGTTTCTTCATTCTGTACAAAATGCTGCGAAGGGCCAAACTCTTAAATTGAAGACGCTGGCTTTGGAAAACGCTGAAATAAGTGATCAGAGCATCAGTTTTCTCGCCCCGCTTGTCTGTTTGGTCTCCCCAGCTCAACTCACAAACATTCATGCGATGAGTCCTCACTTCTGGAAAGTGTTTCTTTCTTCGGTTCGGGGCGCTCAGAAGGGCAACACATGTAAACTGGAAACTCTAATATTGAATGATATTTCTGTAAAGGCAAACGAAGCGAAGCAACTTGCTCAGCTTCTCTGCCTGATGCCAAATGTCGTGCTGTATCAAAATTCTATTAATTCTAGTGAATTTTGGAAGGGTTTTCTTGGCTCCGTTCAAGAGGCTAAAAAGAGTCAAACGCTCAAACTCAAGACTCTGACATTGGAAAAGGTCGAGCTTAATGAGCAGTTTATAGGTTATCTCTGCCCACTTGTGTGTTTGATTCCTGAACTTCGGCTCGACTACATTCAGCCATCTAGTTCTGATTTCTGGAAAGTGTTTTTGCACTCTGTGCAGGATGCCCAAAAGAACCAAGCACTGCATTTAAAGACGCTTCGATTGGAAAATGTCGAAGTGGGTGGCCCGATGATCACCTTTTTTAGCCAGGTTGTCTGTTTGATGTGGACAGTTCAGCTTGTAAATTCTGAACTATATTGCTGGGAAGTGCTTCTTAATTCTGTTAAGGGTGCTGAGATGAGCCGAACACTCCTATTAAAGACGATGGTTTTGGAAAACTTCGAAATGAATGAGCAAATAATCAGTTTTCTCACAGCGCTTGTCTGTTTCATTTCAACAGTTCAGTTCTCAAACATCCGAGCAATGACTGCTGAATGCTGGAAAGTGTTTCTGTCTTCGGTTCGGGGCGCTCAGAAAGGCAACACATGTAAACTGGAAACTCTAATATTGAATGATATTTCTGTAAGGGTAAACGAAACGAAACAACTTGCTCAGCTTCTCTGTCTGATACCAAAGGTCGAGCTTTCTATACATTCTAGTGAATTTTGGAAGGGTTTTCTTGGCCCCGTACAAGAGGCTAAGCTGAGTCAAACCCTCAAACTCAAGGTTTTGTCGTTGCGAAAGGTCGAATTTAATGAGCAGTTTATAGGTTATCTCTGCCCGCTCGTGTGTTTGATTTCTGAACTTTGGCTCGGCGACATTCAAGCAACTAGTCCTGATTTCTGGAAAGTGTTTTTGCACTCTGTACAGGACGCTCAAGCGAACCAAGCACTGCATTTAAAGACGCTTAAATTGAAAAATGTCAAAGTGGGTGAGCCGATGACCAACTTTTTCAGCCAGGTTGTCTGTTTGATATTGAAAGTTCAGCTTTTAAATACTGAACTATATTGTTGGGACGTGTTTCTTAATTCTGTTAAAGACGCGGAGAAGACGCAAACACTCCTTTTAAAGACGCTCAATTTGGAAAACTTCGAACTGAGTGAGCCAATGATCAGTTTTCTCGCCGCGCTTGTCTGTTTCATTTCAACAGTTCAGTTCACAAACATCCGAGCAATGACTGCTGAATGCTGGAAAGTGTTTCTGTCTTCGGTTCGGGACGCTCAGAAGGGCAACACATGTAAACTGGAAACTCTAATATTGAATGATATTTCTGTAAAGGCAAACGAAGCGAAACAACTTGCTCAGCTTCTCTGCCTGATGCCAAATGTCGTGCTGTATCAAAATTCTATTAATTCTAGTGAATTTTGGAAGGGTTTTCTTGGCTCCGTTCAAGAGGCTAAGCAGAGTCAAACGCTCAAACTCAAGACTCTGACATTGGAAAAGGTTGAGCTTAATGAGCAGTTTATAGGTTATCTCTGCCCGCTTGTGTGTTTGATTCCTGAACTTTCGCTCGACGACATTCAAGCAACTAGTCCTGATTTCTGGAAAGTGTTTTTGCACTCTGTACATGATGCCCAAAAGAACCAAGCACTGCAATTAAAGACGCTTCGATTGGAAAATGTCGAGGTTGGTGGGCCGATGATCACCTTTTTTAGCCAGGTTGTCTGTTTGATATTGGAAGTTCAGCTTGTAAATACTGAACTATATTGTTGGGAAGTGCTTCTTAATTCTGTTGAGGGTGCTGAGAAGAGCCGAACACTCCTTTTAAAGACGATGGTTTTGGAAAACTTCGAAATGAGTGAGCCAATGATCAGTTTTCTCACCGCGCTTGTCTGTTTCATTTCAACAGTTCAGTTCACAAACATCCGAGCAATGAATCCTGAATGTTGGAAAGTGTTTCTGTCGTCGGTTCGGGGTGCTCAGGAGGACAAGACATGTAAACTAGAGACGCTAATATTGAATGATATTTCTGTTGGGTCAAACAAAACGGAGTATTTCGCTCAGCTTCTCTGCCTGATTCCCATTGTCTTGCTGTATCAAAATTGTATGCCTTCAAGGGAAAGCTGGCAAGTGTTTCTTCATTCTGTACAAAATGCTGCGAATGGCCAAACTCTAAAATTGAAGACACTAGCTTTGGAAAACTTCGAAATGAATGAGCAAATGATCAGTTTTCTCACCGCGCTTGTTTGTTTCATTTCAACGTTTCAGATCACAAACATCCGTACAATGAGTCCTGAATGTTGGAAAGTGTTTCTGTCGTCGGTTCGGGGCGCTCAGGAGGACGAGACATGTAAACTAGAGACTCTTATATTGCGTGATATTTCTGTAGGGGTAATCGAATCGAAACATTTTGCTCAGCTTCTTTGTCTGATACCATCTGTCTTGCTGTATCGAATTTCTATGCCTTCTATTGACTCCTGGGAAGTCTTTCTTGATGCTGTACGAAACGCTAAAAAGAGCCGAACACTGAAACTCAAGACCCTGAAGTTGGATAGTGTCGACGTTAATGACGAGATGATAGTTTTTCTCGGCCCGCTTGTCTGTATGATTTCAGAATTTCAGCTTGCAAATACTCCTGCAATGAGTTCTAAATGCTGGGAAGTGTTTCTTGGTTCTGTACAAGCCGCTGAGAAGAGCCAAACGCTGCAACTCAAGACTGTGAAGTTGAAGAACGTCAATGGGAGTGAGGAGATGATAGGTTATCACGATAGCTTTGTCTGTTTGTTATCGGATCTTTAACTGAACAACATTCAAGTAACTTAGACAATGTTGCAATGATTGAGCAGATCATTATTTTTCACGCCCCGCTTCTCTGTTCGATTTCAAAATTTCAGCTCACAAACATTCATCCGATGTGTACTCAATGCTGTAAAGTGTTTCTATCTTCCGTTCGGGGCGCTGATGGCCGGCAAGGCATGGAGACTAGAGACGCTAATGTTGGGTAATATTTCTGTTTGTACAATCGGGACAAAAGATTTTGCTACGCTTTACTGCCTGATACCGAATGTCTTGCTGTTCAAAATTTTATGCCTTCAATTGAAAGCTGGGAAGTGTTTCTGCGTTCTGTAAAAATCGGTGCAATTTGCCGAACTCTAAAACTGAAGAGGCTGATTTTTGAATGCGTCGAAATGAGTGAGCAGATCATCCGTGTTCTCGCCGCGCTTCTCTGTTTTGTTTCAAATGCTCAGCTCACAAACATTCAAGCAATGCGTCGTCAATGCTGGAAAGTGTTTCTGTTATCGGTTCGGGGCGCTCAGGAAGGCAAGAGATACTTGAGTGGTATTTATGTTGAGAGAAACGAAGCGAAATATTTCGCTCAGCTTCTCTGCCTGATACCAAATGTCTTGGTGTGTCAAAATTTTATGCCTTCAAGTGAGAGCTGGGATGTTTTCCTTCATTCTCTAAGAAACGCTGCCAAGTGCCCAACTCTAAAACTCGAGACGCTTATGTTGCAAAACTTTGAAATGAGTGAGCAGATCGTCAATTTTCTCGCCCCGCTTCTTTGTTTTGTTACGAATGCTCAACTCACAAACATTCATGCAATGAGTCCTCAATGCTGGAAAGTGTTTCTGTCTTCGGTTCGGGGCGCTCAGGAGGGCCGGATATGCGAACTAGAGGCGCTAATTTTGGGCAATATTTCTGTTTCTGCCTTACCTGTCTTGCATTATCAATATTCTACGCCTTCTAATGAGTCCTGTGAAGGGTTTCGTCTTTCTACACAAAACGCTGCGAAGTGCCGAACTATAAGTCTCAGGAGTCTGAAATTGAAAGATTTTAATCAGCAGATAGTATTTTTTTTTTCGGATCGCTAGACTTTTCGATATTTGGCTCACCAACATTCATTCAATAAGTTTAAATGCTGGATAGTTTTCATGTATTTGGTTTGGCCATTAATCGATCGTCAAAACGGGTACCACTTCCTTCCAAAGCCAAGGTGAAATTTTTGGTGGTTCTGGTAGTTTAGAAACCCTCTGAGCTTCGGGGGGTGGGTGGGTCTTTTGTTTACATATTTTAATGTGGCTGTATTAAGAGCAGCTATTGACGTACTCAGTTTGGACTTGGATGGTGTTTTTTGACTGTGTTGTTTGGATTACCTGTTTTCATGTCAGCGAAGGCTTCCGTAAGCTCTTTAAATATGAGTCCAAAAAAGTTCTTATAGTAAGTCTACTACTTAAGTGTGTATAACTCTTTCTAATCATTCGCTGGCTCATCCTTAGTTCGTGAAAAGTATGAAGTAGAAATTATTTGAAAAATTATGACTAAAGAGAATTATGAAGTATTTTGCAATTTCCTTTTAATTGTTTTGATAATGCTTTCTCGAATTTTTACCATAATTTTGTTTTCAATTACTTTTCTAAAGTACTTCGAAGGCAGCGCTTCTTTTTTGCTCTCAATTTTCATGGTGCGCGGGGAAAAAATTGCTGTAGTCAGTTAATAAAGATTGTTTTCAATCGGAAAAGTTCTTCCCTCGTATTTTTTTCCTCTTGGAAACGTTCTTCTCTCTTCCTGACTCACTACGTTAATTTATTTTACAACGTTTCACAGGTGAAATAGCAATAATATCGGATATTAAACCCCTTTTTCTTCTCTATTTTTCATTTTATATTTTAATCTGGGAAATGCAGAATTTTGAGTATCATAATCGCGAATGTAGCTGATAAGATTTCCGCTGATCGTTTCCGCGTATCGTGGTCGAACTTGGTTACAATTATAATCAATGGTAGCGGATCACGAAGCAAAGCCGAGTGTAAGTATTTCTTGTTATGACCCATTTCTAAGGTGTGCGTGTTTAAAGTTTATTTTTATTTTTCATGTTTTGAAGGCCAGCTGCGAAGTATTTTGTAAGACCAATTGAAAACCATTGTGTACGCGTGTGCACTTTACTATGAGTGTGTTTGTGAATTCTGGTGCTCATATTCCCCATATATTAGACATACTACGGTAGATATTCATTTTAAAGAAATGGGAATATTTACTTATCTACATTTTGTTGCAAACAAAGTGAGTCTTCGTTGAAAGAGTTCTTTTCTTATCTTTGAATTCTGTATGGAAGATTGCAAGTTTGATTGGGTTGGATTGAGTGTGTTTTTGAATCCTGGTGCTCATATTCCCTATATATATTAGACATCTTACGGTAGATATTCATTTTAAAGAAATCGGAATATTTGCTTACCTAGATTTTGTTGCAAACAAAGTGGGTCTTCGTTGAAAGAGTTCTCTTCTTATCTTTGAATTCTGTATGGAAGATTGCAAGTTACATTGGGTTGGATTGAGTGTGTTTGTGAAGTCTGGTGCTCATGTTCCGGATATATTAGACATATTACGGTAGATATTCATTTTAAAGAAATTTTCTTATCTAGGTTTTGTTGCAAACAAAGTGGGTCTTCGTTGAAAGAGTTCTCTTCTTATCTTTGAATTCTGTTTGGAAGATTGCACGT